>JZLH01S0287869.1:51093-68593 GCA_001188425.1 Eucidaris tribuloides
GAACTTGAGAATCGCGTCAATTTTTTATTATAATTCGTTTCCCGCTAGCCAAAACGGACAGCATGTTAAAGCAGAATAGTGTTCAGAAAGTTCATCGAATTTGTATCCCAACTGCGTCTGCCAATGTAATGTCTGAATGATTTTTGATAGATGAAACTAAATGAACTTGCCTACGAAACAGGCTGCAAACAAGACGAAATTATTATTGAGTCAAGCGCTCAGTGACTGCTGCCGACGAAAGTGTATAAATTGCACAAAATTGCCGCAACAACATTTTAACGCAGCGTTGGTAAAGTTATCAAACTATAGTTAATGAATGAAAAGATTGCAGAGAAATTTAAGATGCAGAATAAAATTCTGCCTATTCATCTCTGTATTATCAACTAATGATAAATAATGATCCTATGCCTTGATCTGATATTTATTTATACTCAGAAAATGAGCCCGACCCAACAGGATTCGAACCTGAAACCTACTGATGATCGGTTCAGCGCCGCACAACCACCATGCTACGCTGGGTAACGGGGGCGGCGGGGCCAATGCACCGGTTTTACTTGTGTTACGACATACCTGAGAATCACTCCTTATGTCTGAGCCTATTAATATCTTAAAGGCAATGTTCACCTGACGTCAAGTTGCCGTTTTAATAGAAGCAGAAAAATGAGAGAAAACATTATTATATTGAAGCGTTTGATGAAAACCAATCAAAGAATAACAGAGTTATCGGAATTTTAAACTTTTAAATTTTTGACGTTGCATGCAAACAACTCCCTATAGTGTTGATGTGATTTTAAATGTCCATAAAAGCCCTACCCGTTTTCCTAGAAATTTGAAAATGATTTACCCAGTGCATTCAATTAATTCATGACATATTATTTCATACAGGCTATGAAAAAAAAGATTATCATTCATTTCATTAACCATTTAAAAAATAAAACATATCTTTATGGCATTTTATATTTGCCATGACATATGGCGAAGCTGCCATCGCCATGTGACATCACATAATTTAAAACTTTTTCGTCAAACTTTCAATTAATATGCTTCTTCTCATTTGTCTGCTTAATTTTTATTGAAACTCAACTGACGTCAGGCGTGACCTTGGCTCTGTTAAATGTTAATTGAGGCCTCAGACGTAAGGTCATTTCAAGACTGAATCAGATTGACAATTTTTTTGTCATTGGATTGGAAACAGTTTTTAAAATGAGCGGGAAACTCTTTATTTTTTTAGCTCAATACATGTACAAATTTGGTAGGGCGAATTAACGTATTCGACGTCATTGAAAAATCTGATGTTAAAACTTTCTCGTGTGGAATTGCATTGCGGTATTTTCGCCGACAAAAATGAAGTGGCGAATTCATGAATTAATAATAAATCGTGAGACGACAGGTGTCATGTTGTGACCCTGATTCTTTATTTCCTGTGTTGAAGTAGACTTCGACTCCATCGAAAATCACCCAACTCAACCTCGCTGACTCAAGCACTATTTTTGACTTCGACTCGACTCAAACACGTCGACTCATGACTCTCGATGGATCCTGCGCTGTGATCGACTCAGCTGAAAGACTTCTATTTGAATTGCAGACGACTCCTTCTCAACCAGCTGTAGAGCTTGATATGCAGACTTGCATCAACCATTTATTCGACTCGACTAAAACACTGCCTTCTATTGCAGGGTGTATGTGTTGTCAATGTTTGTAACATTTCATTAAAGATTCTGATGTTGCAGCAAAATAATTCATTATCGAAACGGATTGAGCCGAGTCGCATACATCATATTGTATAGTTTGAGTCACACACAAAAAGAAAACGAAATGCAGCATTTCAACTCCCAAATTGTCGCAGAAGCTCGAAAAAGGGATATCATAAAATTGATTCTCATGCCAGTAGTGGAGGAGCGTAAACATTTGGACTAACGTGCACTAACGTGCTGGTATATTATTCATTTGTGTGATGTGACGATCGTGACTATCTAGCAATGGCCTTCATTAACATTGTGAAAAGCTCAATAAGCGTTTTTCATCCAGTTGGTGTATTGTGATATAGCTACAATGCCGCTTGCAATTATTAATATTTTAAGACCACCAGCATATGAACTAAAAAACTCTATTGTTTTTGGTTGGAATAATATGGACAGTTGCATTTCTTGAATGAATGACTGTATGCTTAGGCCTATTTAATAGTGATAATGTTCCTTACAATAAGCGCCATAACTGCAATTCGCTTATTATTATTATTATCATTTTTATTATTAATTATTATTATTATTATTATTATTATTATATTATTATTATTATTATTATTATATTATTATTATTATTATTATATTTCGGCAATATCAAAAGTTCAAAATACAAATTATCATACGACACATAAAATGTACATAAACACAATACAGAACGGCTATCCACTGGACTGCCGGGTGTTCAAAAAAGTTAATCAAATAACTTCTATAGTCAATAAGACCATTGTGACCCAATCCAGTGGGATGCTCACAAAAATACAGAGCAAAAAAAATACGAGCAGAAGCAGTAAGAGATACTAAATACGCTTATTTAACCTTTACGTAAATCAATAACAACGCAAATTGCTTAAATTATGGAGTGCGGTTTACGATAGATATGCAAAAAATAATAAGATTTCTGTAATCACTCAAATAATATGGCCATATTCTGTCGATTTCCTATAGTTTATAACTCAATCTTCGTATAAATATAGACTTTTTTTAACAACAAGAAAACAAAATAATGGCATGCAAATGTGACAATACGCAGCAGCTTATAATGCATTGAATTATTGCTTATCACATAATAGTTCCCCCAGTCACCACGGAATACGAAATTGAAAAAATATTGAGCAAAACGGTTATTCGCCTCTCGCAAAACTAACTACCCTCCCTACTCAAAAGTATTGCAACATACTCTATAACGCATGCCATTTTAAGTTGAAGCGGGTCTTTCTATAATGATGTCCTATGAAGTTTATAATCGGAAATTAACAAATTATTTGAGGAAAAAATCAATGAAACAATTGTTTTTCTTTCCTTCTCCATGGCGGAAGCAGAATTATCAAATGCAGGCCCACACACGGCAGAGGGGGCCGGAACATAAAATTTTGACATTTTTTCGCCTTCCCTATAGGCGGCGTGCGGGGTCGTTAATTCACACTATAGTATAGTATTTCGGTATTCATATTTCCCGTATAAATTGGTTTGAATGGCTTGGAATAGATTCAACAAACAAAAAGTGTCCATTTATTTTCATTTGACACGGCTCTCAGAAAGAAGACCCACGCCGCAAAGACGAAAGTGCTCCTATCTTCATTAGATAGTGTACAAGAAGAATACGTTCCCGTATTCCGAATAAAGACCTCCTCAACTTGGTAATCTTCTTTATTTCTTTCTCAATTCTAAGGCGGTTTATATTGCAAACATCCTAAAAATTTGCTGTATTGCGACTTTTAGCTATATTGATATAAAGATGTGGGAGAGAGCGTCATCATCTTTATATTAGTAGCCATCATCCTCCTTTTCACTTCTTTATTAGAAGATATGGAGGCGTTTCGCCTTTACGGCGTGGTGTCTTCTTTCTGAGACCTTGTCGGAATGAACACAATGACACTTTTTGTTTGTTTGGAAGTTCTTTTCAAGCGATTCAAACCATTTTACAGCGGAAATTATCGAAACGTATTTACGATGCTAGTGTGAATTAACACCCCACCCCTATAGCGAAGGCGCAAAAATGTTCAAATTTTATGTTCCAGCCCTCTGCCATGGAGTGCGCCATAGACACTTGATAATCTCTCCGCCATTGTAAGAGAAAGAAAAACAATTGTTCTATGCATTCTTTCAGAATTTTGTTATTTTCCAATTATAAAACTTTCTTTTTAGGACATCATTATATAAAGACGCGCTTCAACTTAAAATGCATGCGTTATAATGTATTGTTGCCGCCAATACTTTTGAGCTAAGGGAGGGCTATGATTATCAAATTTTCGCTTTGAGAGCCGGCGGGCACCGTCACCCACCATCATGCCGTTTGATTGCCGCCCCTCCGGCCTTACAAACGACAATGCTACAATCATAATTCAACAAAATAACAATAATCATTGGAAAATCATTTTCAACAGTGCAATACAGACAGTAATTTTGTGAATGACAACCATTATCTAAGTATTTTATGAAAATATTAATTATTATTGTCCTATGTGCTAGTTTAATATAATTGTAAACTGATTTATTTTTCAATGCTACTAATTGTAAGATATGCCTCTTCATGACCAGGTGTTTACTGTGAGGCAGGTCAATTTGACTCCCCCTGTCAGCATCTCGGCCGCAGACGGCGCGCGATTCTGCCCGCGTAAAATTTTGCATGCGCATAGAGCAGGAAAATTACAGCACTGTCAATCTCAGATCACCCTTAAACAGTTATTCAAGTCTGAAGATACCCATTTTTTAAAATTTTTCAAGAAAAATGATTTTTTAAAATATTTTTAAAGTAATTAATTATGCAAATAAGTGTATGAAATTATCTTTTCGCCTATAACTCACGTACAATAGCCTGTAGAATGCAAATTTTGGTGAAAATATTAATGTTGACATTTTTTTACAATTATCTATTAAAAAAAATTACCGAATCAGAATTAATTTCTGATGTATTTTGTTGTTTTGTGAATATCTTATGTATTTCTTTTTTTCGACCTGTTGTTTTTTTATTGATTTTTTCGATGAACTTTGTCGGGGACACTTTTGCGATCATAAACAGCATGAAATAAATCCATTTCAACCAGTTAAAGTAAAAATAATCATACATTTATTAATTTTAGGTTGAAAACACAATTTGCATTGATTTTGTACACAAAATCACGTTTTTTAAAGCAATTTTTGGGCTGACATGCATGTATAGAAAGTCGCGCAGCGTCGTAACGGTAAGTCCGATTTTCGCGATGGTCTCAAAAGATACGCAAGACTTAAAAGTAAAAAGGGGGCGAGCGACGCGGTCCAAAAAATTGAACGGCGGAGTAGTCGCAAAAGTCGTCGGGGGGGGGGGCATTTTGACCCTCCGGTTAATATAGGGTTAAAACACTTAAGCTATGTTTTCACTATTTATTTCTTATAGTAGTGAATGTGATTTAAGTTAACGTGTTACCCTTCTCCGCGTGTGAACGAAGTAGATCTCCATACATGTTTCAACAATTGGACAATGCATATTTTGAATCGGATTGAATTGAATTGAGCAAAATATGTACTTTAAACCGATCATTTAGTATTTGATAGATAGCCATCCCCATATGGGCAATTCCGTGAAATATTGGACAAATCACAAATTATATAAATTGCTCTATCTCGAACCATATTACATTTTAATGGTTTGAATGGGTATGAATCCTGAAGAAACAATGGGGAACATCATTTCCACTCTAAATTTTACGTCTTCAACAGCACCCTCTAGGAGAATCAGAACCATACATGAAAGACCACATGTGGGACTAGTGTGACTAAATCTCAGTTTTATGAAAAAAAAGCTATCATTTATTCTGCAGTTTTTTCCATGACAATGGCCTCTTCTCATTGTTTTGAAAGTAATAAAGCCCCACATATGCATACTAAATCTCAAAAAGACACGAATAAACACAAATTCATGTGGATGGACAAAATGTAACGTACTGAAACGTAACTAACCAGGTTTTTGCTGTTGTAGTTAAAAATGAAAAGATTTTTATCAATATGTTATATATCAAATGACTTATCAAGACACCGGAAATAGCATGAATACCACAGTTTTTTCCAGTTGAAAACAGGTTGGGGAAACGTTGAGGACAAGACTTGTCATTTTTTTCCCATGTCCTCTTTATGTAACGTAACTAACCATAATTAAAGTTCTTGTTATTACCCACTGAAACATGTCTCACGATTTTGCTTGATGTTGTGAAGTAGGTGCCAGTCTAGAGAAATGACAGTACCAAAACAGAAAAATAATATCAAAGCATATTCATGTAAGAGCCAAATGTTGAGTAAAGTTTGTCATAGAGTGTAACGTAACTAATCATGGAATTGCCCATAGAGTAGCCTATACCGTGTTACAATAACGAGTCCACCAGATAGACTTATTTTATTTTGATATTTATGTATACGTATTTTGCTATAGTGCCAGCATAAACTGATAAAGTTGCTGTCCATGGTTTGTCCATTTCAAGCACTATCATGTAACTCTGACATCAAAGACTGATATGTTTTTGAACCAATATGAAACAATGTTTCAGATAAGCATAAACAAACAGACATGACAAAACTCGGTGTCAGATTTTCCATGATGATTTATTTTCTGTGTAATATATACCGGCCACCCTTGTCAGCCGGTATACAGCTTTCTTAATTTTGACAAGGATTTGTGATAAGTCTACCCATATTTGTGTAAATTTAACGTCGGTGCCTGGTCATTTTTCGAACAGAATTGTACGTACAAAGCGAGCGGAAATAACCACATTCCTGGTAAATAGATGCAATAAATGACGACGGAAAATTTTATATGGAGTCTTCTCAGAGTCAGAGCATTAAACATCGGATTATTCAATGAATTCAGCAAGTAAAAGGGAAACATGACACTGAGTTACAAATTACCATATTGCCCCATTACTTGCAAAACGACGAACTGTAATCAAACCAACATAAGTAAAACTTTGACCCTATATCATGAACGACTCGTCTACGCCAAGAAAAAAAAGAAATGTTTAATTATGGTTCGTCGTTCGTCTCCCATAGTTACCGTGATTTGGTATCCTGGATATAAATATCCGAGGATTGCCTCCTTCCGCCAAACAACGGATCCTCTTCCTGACTCTCCCCCGACGCACGCCCGTCGTAGTACCGACTACCATCCGACATGACTGCTGTTCTGCTCTGTATACCGCGTTCAGATCAAGTACAGCGTAATAGTAATTCCATAACTGAATTTGACGGGTGTCAATCCTATACCGGTCTTACATGTATACAGCTGAGTTCATGTGACAGGTGAACAACGTGGACTTTGGACCTCCGCGCTCACGGTAGGATGGAAAATGCATTAAATCAATATCTAGTTTTCTGCTTCGTCATTGATTGTTTACCGGTTGTTCCAGAATGTCTGCTCTATTTAGTTAGGTTAGACAGACCAGTCAGACAGTCGTGTGACAGTCAAGTAATTTAAAGGTTGTGTGTACTCACTGAACTGTATGGGATCGTATAACAATATTTCCAGTTTAAAAATCTGAGCTACCTGATTCCCCATGCTACCAGTATCTCGGACAAGGTCTAAATATGAAGCCCTGAAAAAAATGCAGTTCAAAACGATCATTATAAGCTCTTAACAAGCATGGGCGCAAATCCACGCAGGAATGCTATTCATTTGGGGGGACACCTATTGTTGTGTCCCCCCCCCCCACATGAATAGCATTCTTCGTGATTTGCGCCCATGTTAACAAGTAAAAATCAATGAACGACCATTTCAGTTTTCCCCATAGACTGCTGTGCTGCAAAATTTTCGTCCATTGACAATAATTCGTGTGGCGTTTTTTTTTTATATGAACACATTTTACGAATGACGGCATAACTGTCTGAAGTTTTGTGTTCTAGGGTGTTTATTTGTCCATTCAAACACTGTCGGATATGTCAGATGGCAAACTTTGACAACTTTTTGAAATGGGGCTTCCACAATTCCATGTTAAAGGCAGTGTGTACCTTTTACAGACCAAAAACACAACAAATATTCTGTTTATATCCACGGACTACTCTTGTGAAGGTCATAATATGTGAGTTTGAAGACCAATCATGGCTAGAATTAGTCTAGGTTCTGGACTTTATTGTTTTTTATATTTTTTTATTCGCTGACTAATATGCGTTTGCGATTATACGCCGGACAAGTTCTCGGGGTCGCGCCATCACTCGGCTTGGTGCGTATAGTCGCAAACGCATAATAGTCAGCGAATAAAAATAAAAATAAAAAAATGAAGTCCAGAACCTAGACTAGGCTAGAATATGATTGGTGCACACATGCGGTACAGCCTTTTGTGTACTATCAGGTTCCCAAGTTCTGCAGTATTATTCCAGAATTAATCAATTTGTCTATTATGAATACTAATCTTCATGAAGATTAATGCATAAGATTGTGCCAGGTTGCAAAAATGTAGGCTTTTATGTATGTGATAGCAAAGATGTGTTTGTATGCTTAGATTTTGAACACTTAATGTTTAGAAATGGGACACCGATGTTATAGTGATTTGACACAAGGCGTTTAGCCTCTAAACATGTTTATAAAGTGATAGCCAGATTGTGTTTAGAAACACTGGTTTTACAGTGTATTGACAATAAGGAAAAAGAAAATAAAACAACTATTATACATAATGAACACCCATGCAAGCAAAGGTTTAGAAAATAATCTTGTACTTTTTGTATTATCTATACAATAATTCAATTCAAATTATAAATCCCATTATAGAATAGGCAGGCACGTAAACCGTACCACGTAACTTATTGTTAAATTAAACATTTAAAAATATGCGCAGTGCATTTATACAATGCGAAACGTTATATAGTCACCAAAACGGGTTCATGCATAACTGATACATGTACAGTATATATAGGGATGAATAAGCGTTGCTTCCACAACTAATCTGCTACTGCTTCGCATCGCTCTCACAACTGACATCCAGTGATCTAAAAAGTATGCCCTTGATTTCGTGTAATAAAACGTGAAGCCCTGGTGAGTTAATGCGCGCAGTGGCGTAACTACGGGGGGGCCACGGGGGGAGGCAACGTGCCCCCAATCGGCGCCGGCAAAAAAAAAAAAAAAAAGCGAAAGAAAAAAAGCGAAAGAAAAAGAAAAGAAGAGCTGGGGCGGAAAACCGAGTTAGACATTGGTCTTAAATCACGCTGTGAGATAGACTTATGCAGACTACATGTAACCTTAATGTTAAGTAAATTATTTTTTTAAATCTAAAACTTTTTTAAAACTGCGTAATATACGGTAGGCCTATAGTTCTGTTCGGTCTATTTAAAGTGGCCGCGTATTGTGCACACAATGTGAATGTTCGGGTCTCAATATTATAAATAATGACCATACGATGCCACGTACAGTTCAGACTTTTGTGTATCACTAAACAATCCAGATAGTGGCAAGTCACTCTATTCGAGAGGAAGTAAGTGAGCTGGATCAGCCGATCTAACCGCTTATATAGATTTTTGACAGAGGTTTTCTGGTGTTGTGTGGGATTGTTTTGGTTATCAGTCGTTTGAAATGTTTCGGACTAGATACATCTTTTATGTCGAAATAAAACCACGTATTTTTTTTTATGAAGCAAGATGATTTGTTGTTCGTCACAGTGATCAAATTGTTATGAAAGAACTTAATGTGATTTACGGCAAACTTGCCTCGTCTGTCGGCACACAACTTAGGGTTCGATTTCAGAAACCAGAATGCAGCGACGAATGAAGTTTACGAACTTCTCCCCCTTTCCCCAAAATGGAATTATTTTTAAGCTTCATACCTCTCCAACTGCCGCAGGGTTACCTATATAACTTACTTCAATCACGATTAGCAGAGGCAATTATTGCCAGATACACTTTTCAAGATCAAACATTTTGTGCCTAGAAATTCCTCCTCCAAAATCCATACCGACTGGATTGACATACTACTTTTGCATGTGTCGTTTTTCTGCATTCACTCAGTACAAAATTAAATTTGAGATCCCATAAAAGTATTAATTTCAAATCAGATAGCAAGCGGTTATATGAATTGAATAACAGCCTGTAGCCGCAGGGGCTTGCGTCAGGTGACGTATGCTCCTCCTCATCCTGACAGATAACTATTTTTTTAAAGAAAATGACAATCAACCATGTTTTTGAAAAATTACTTGTTGAATTATCATTAAAAAAATGTTAATAGAGGGTCAAAATATACTCATAAAATCTGCTGAAACTCATGAACTTCCAGGGCTCCACTCTGACCCCCATAACTATTAACCAATGTTTTGCAAATTAACTCTTATATGCAGTTCATGATACAAAAATATTCCGTATAGGAAGTGAAAAAAGATGAAAGCGCGGTGGGTTTTAATTAGTCTTTGACTATTCATGTCACCCAGAGCCAAGTGTTTTTTATTTTTCCCCCCAAACAAGGTCAAAAATGAGCTCAAAATTGTTGGAGAACTGCATGGGCTTCAGGGGGCTCGCCCCCGCTGACCCCACAACAATTAATCAACCATTTTAGAAAATAACCTTCCGATTCAGGATTTAAGAATAAAAAAAAATTATAGCTTCGAAGTTGCAAAAGCGTTGAAAGCGGGGGATTTTTAGCCTGTAATTGACTATCCATTTAACGAAAAAGGCGTTTGCAGAGAATCAAAATGCGCCTTGTGAAACTTGCTAGAACCCGAGAACTTCAGGGGCTCCGCCCCGCTGACCCCCCACCTGGGGATTCTAAGCGGGCCCATGGACTCCACCGTTAAATAGTCAGCCCTATAACCGCAGCAAAAAATAAGTTCAGTGGTCCCTTCGAAAACCCTTTCTTCATTTATGGCACGCTCTTCCTCCTATAAAATTGATGCTACGGCCCCGAATAACATTACACAATTCCATTTGTCTCACACTGCAGTTAAATTATTCGATTTACTAAGAAAAACGACACCACAAAAATACAAGTTTATCTCTTGCCTTTTTCAAAATTTTTCCAAACGCGTCGCTCGCTACGCTCCCGGGCGAATGTTTCTGACTTAATCATGACATACATGCAAACGCATATTTTCTGTAAAAATAAACATGAAAAAATGGCGGATTTGCTATCTGCAAGCAATTCCATTTGTGCTCACCATTGCAGTTTTAAATTATTTCCGATTTACTTAGACAGAACCACACTTACAAAAAGGCTAGTTTATCTTCTTACACTATTTTCAAATTTTCCAACCGCTCGCGTCGCTACTGCTCCTTCGCGTAATGTTTTTTGACTAATTCATGACATACAATGCAAACGCATATCTTTCTGTAAAAAATAAACATGAAAAAATGGCGCACACTATCTTAGCTCTTTGAGGGTGCGCTGAAGCCCGAGCCTTTGGGGGATGGGCTATGCAAATCCATTTGTGTCAGCATTGCATTTTAAATATATTCGATTTACTTAGAGCAGAAACACACTACAAAACGGCTAAGTTTTCCTTACCTTTTCAAAATTTTACCAAATCCGCCTGCGCTCGCTACGCCTCCTCGCGGAGTTGTTTTCGACTTATCATGCATACTATGCAAACACACTATTTTTCTGTAAAAATTTAAGAACATGAAAATGGCGATTTGCTACCTGCCCACAATTCCATTTGTGTCACATTGCAGTTTTAAATTATTCTGATTTACTAGAAAGAACACACCACAAAGTGCGAGTTTTCATTCTTCTATACACTTTTCAAAATTTTCGCAAAACCGCTTCGCTCGCTACGCTACGACGCGGAAATATTCTTAACTGAATCAAGACATACATGCAAACATATTTTCATGTAAAGATACGTGAAAATGACGATTTAGTTATATTCAAAAAATTTGTTAATGCGTACACTTTTAACAAGAAACCTACTTTAGTATTACTCCCACCGCTTGGCTCATGGAGACAATATAATCTATCCATCTGAAACATCAATTGGGTGAGCGACTGGACGTGCCGCACATGGCTTGACCACGTACGCCGCACTGTATGCTGGTATGGAACCGTTTCCACACGGCCCACATTGTGATTGCTAAACCGATTGGCATCACGATCCGAGTTAGAGCGGTTTGGTGGGGGGGGGGATGGCTGGCCCCAATGATAATATTGGGGGGGCTAGGGAACGAATATCCGACATTGCTCCGCCGAACAGAATGCTCCGTACGATTATTCTGCATTAACCTGACGCTCAATAAGGAGCCTCGCCTAATACCTCGGTGCTGTGTACAGAAATACACGTACTGACGTAGGCAAATACAAAGCCACCAGTGCAAAGCCATTACACAAATATCCACTTGACAACGGATTTACGACAAAAAAAGCACAAACAAAACTTTCACTTGAAAAGACTAGAACAAATGAACGATCACGTTGACTATAGGCAACATTAACACACCACGAAGCAGTTTCAACAGAAAGGCATAGCGTAGATCTATCTGGTCTTTTCAAGTACACAGGTCTAATTATTCCTATTGATTTAAATCACAAAGTGCTTGCCAGGCACAGTGTGTTTAAACAGTGTGATCACCGAATTTGTTTATGCATTGCGCAGAAACATTCATTTTTGCTTAAAAGGAAAAGTCCTTCCCTAAATATAGTGGATGAGTTTATACACACGTTGGAAATACAGACCAAGCAGTGACAATAAAAAGTAAAATTGGGCAGATTATTTTTCATATGTCACATCCAAACATGTTATGCGTTGCAATTATATAACACATAATGAATCATTGTCATAAGTAAATTTCTCATTATTTTGGCTGCATTTTAGTAATATCATAATTGCTTATTAAGAAAGTATATGATTTCGCAGCAATTATACTACTACAAAGTTATTTCAGACAAAAATACTTCAAAGACTGTAGTAACCCGTAGTGGCAGAGTAGTTAAAAACCCTGCACGTTTAATTATGTAAATATATTTATCTTGTATTCATGTAGCTAATTATTTTGTATCTTATTTTTATGTTTATTATTATCTTTGTTTTGTATTATCATTGTAAATATCATGTATACTCTCATACCCCGAGAGGGGGTCGATAGAGTAATAAAACCTTATCCTTATCGATTGATTGATTGATTGACTACTACTACTACTACTACTACTACTACTACCACTACTACTACTACTACTACTACTACTACTACTACTACTACTACTAGTACTACTACTACTACTACTACTACTACTACTACTACTCCTACTACTACTACCTCTACTACCACTACTACTACTACTACTACTACTACTACTACTACTACTACTACTTCTACTACTACTACTACTACTACTACTACTACTACTACTACTACTACTACTACTACTACTACTGCTACTACCAATGATAACAATAATGATTATAATGATAATAATGTTAATATAAATAATATTTATTATCTTTGAAATTTTCATTTTTTACCACTAAATATTGTAACAACTCTTTATTTGAAGAAATTGATTCAACGAGTCTTGCTTGTTATAGGGGAATTCGGATAAGTATATACTATTTATATTTAGAAAGAAAAAGACAAAATTGTTTTCACATATGAATTATATATTATATAACGCTTGAAAATAGGTAGCAAAATGCAATTTGTTTGTCAGGTTTGTAGTTTGTGTTCCGAGTTCTGGGTTCCCCCATTCGCTTTTTCTCATTTTCTGATGCATTCTGACCTTTATTCCTTACTATTGTTGTCATCATGTGACTCCTGTCCCTTTAAACGAATGATTCACCCAGACGTTAAGTAGCCAACTTCACAAAAAGGTCTCGAAAAAAAATCCACAAACTTAGCTCAAATTTCACGCTGAAAGTTTCTACATGGAGACAGTCATGTTTTCAGTGCAAGCGCATAACGAGCTCACTTCTACTCAATGAAACCAAAAGAGGGCAGAATACATGATTATTCAGCTAGGTGTATACTTATTGTATCACCCTCGAGCAGTCTTCTGTTTCCAATTCTGTTATTATCTATCCACTCCGACCAGGTTAGTATACGGTATAATGTTGCAATATATGTTTACGTCATACATATATGATTGCTTAGAAAATAGACATAAAGAGTGTACTAATGTTCTTGTTAATTCTATATCTTATTAGAAAGACCAGTGATAAAGAATAAAAACATTTTGAACTGTCACTTATAACAAACGAATGAGTAAAATCGTCGCAAAATAATTAAATTTTGCAATTGCCAACTGTAACAGTCAATATATGAATTTAATTTGCAGTTAACAATCTGTTTTTCTAAGTTTGGCTAAATACATGCACTACCTATATTGTATATTGTTTGTATATTTGATTTTGTAAATTTGTTAATTTCTGTTACATTTAGTTCAAAAAGAGAAACAAAATCAATGAATAACTGCTAAAGTAAAACCATCTTCTTTTCTCTTGACCAAACAAATTCAGGACAAATTCTTTTAATATTTATCTTGTAAAACGCATACAGAGCGCCAGCTGTATGTGCGTTATGATAACATTATAAAGAGAAAGTGCTGCAAGTCTGATAATGGTTATACTGACTTTTCATTTATCTCTTTCCATATCTTATGTCGCCACCTATTCCCTTTCTGTCCCTGCAGACGCATTATTTTAAGCTTATCCTAAGAGTTTGTCACATGATTAAGTTTAACACTTACGGTGACGATCCTTGCAATGCTTCCGTTGAAAATATTTGCAATATTTACAGTAATACAATATTTGCAGAAGAAACAAGGTAAAAAAAACATAATTGTTAGTTGTATTATGCTAAATATGTCAAAAACGATTGATATCAGAATTTAATGTACAGTATGCAACTGTACTTCTTGTAAACTGCTTCGAAACAGTACATATTGTGATTTTTTTTTTTTACTTTGTACGTTGTGAAAAACAATGAGAAATCAATGAATTGAAACTGAAACTAACACTCTTATGACGCAATATAAATATTGGTATATGATTCAAGTTAACTAGTTCTGGGTATATGTTAGGATACTCCCAGTCCTATCAGAGGCGTTGATCCTGGGGGACGGGGGGGGGGGGAGCGATCACCCCACCAATGAAATCGATTGCCCTCCATTAATTTTGACAACTTGAAAAACTCATAATATGCAATGCAAGTATATGTTTTAAAAAGCATTCGAAAGCACTATAAAAACCAGTAAACATGGCATAAAAATACTATTAAACATACAAAATTGTCAATTTTTCGAGCGCGCCGAAAATTTTTGACATTTTTTCACTTTTGCCCCCCCCCATCGGAAACATGGATCGACGCCCCTGAGTCCTATATACTGCATTCCCACCATAACCCGCTTATTCTGTAAGAAACAAGACGATGTCGATCGATTAGAATACTTCAGTGTTAATGCATGCCTCATATATCGATAGCTTGATGCAATACTACTTATCTATTCTATTGCTCGATGATTTGGACGTATGTTTTCGGAAGAAGCCTGTACTCTATTCCGTGTCTCCGTATGACCCTAGCTGAGAGTTCTGTCAAATTAAAGCATGGACATACCAGTGATTCTAGGAATCTATCCGCCCTAGTATCCACGACAGGCCTATCTTTTCTCACAAGATCTGCAGATTTCGACCAGTTCTCGTAAGAAGTGTCAACATGACATCCATATGCAATGAGCATTTTTATTATTGTTCCGATAGTTTCTGACTGAGTGTCACTTCGAGATCTGCATTCCCTGCGAGTTTGGAGGAACTTTGCGGCAATCATAGCTGTGTCCAAGAGCGTTTCTCCTCTACGATTCCTGTATCCAGCGACGTCTTCAAATCTGAACAAACGACGAAGTGTCACAGCGGATCTCCGGGGGACTGTCATCTCCACTCCACGCGATAGTCTGTATTTTGAAAACTGATCACTGCATAAGAAGAGCAGGAAACCTCGAGTAATAGACACATGGTAAGTGGGAAGCTCCCTCTGGACTTTATCCTTTAAAACGTTGGAAATCTGCTCCATTGTGTGACACGCTTCGTCGAGAACATCATCCGGATACAGGATTGCAGTCAGCATCAAAATGCCACCGAGAATCTTTTCAATGTTTTCTATGTCACTTTCATCGGCACAAACTCCATTTTTGCGCAAAGAGGAGTTCCATCCAGGTGTGCAATAGATTGTTGACCTCCTGGAAAGTCAACGTGAATCCACCCTCTCGAGGGTGCCCTAGAACTTCACGGATTTCACAGAGTGAATTGAATACTGCAGATTTGGAAATCACAGATGAAGTCAAACAAAGACAAATAACACCCTTCAGGTAATCCAGTCTTTCTACCTGGTAACGGAAGTTACGCTTTAGGCTCTTCAGGTATTCCACTGTATTAAAGTCTTGCCGAAGACAGAAGTTATCTATGCTGGGTATATTAAACAATTTGTACCACAGATTGTCTTTCGCCCGATCAGAAAGAATCCGGAAGCAGGGCTTCTGTTCTGAGATCGGATATGCTATCTTTGATCTCTTCGAGATTTTCAACAGTTCGACTCTCCATGTGATTTCCTAACACCTTGTCGAGTGACAATTTCGTCGGGACTACTGGATCCTGAAAGCGAAACTCCATCGCCCGATGCAGCACGTCGTAACCCCGTTTTGCATCTGCTCTAGAATACAATATACTTAATGATCCTACGAGTTCCAGCCCATCGATGATATCAGTCTTCGGGAGAAATGATTCCAGCATGGCAACAAGACTAAGTAGTGTGTCAATTCCGTCTCCCGGATATTTAAGAATTCCGTACAGCAACGGGGGAACACCTTCTATGTTGCTCTTAACAACACCCTTACGAAATAGCATCTTTACGATATCACTTTGTCGCAATCTATCGTCGGGCAAATAGGGACTACGGTCAAATAAGTAATGGAGTTCGGTGTTTCCATGTTTAGTGCACCCGATGTTAGGATCTGCCTTCCATTGCAAGAGTACATCAATTAATTTCAGTTTCATTTCTTGATACGCATACATGAGGGGTGTCATGCCGTCCTCGGCGTGTTTTTCGTTGATAAGACGTTGATTATCGTCACGATCAAGATATTTGTGTAAATCTCTAGCAGTAGTTTTCTTTCTCCTGCAGATCAGATGCTTCAATTTCTCCATTTTGTTTGTAGGGCACTGCGAGTCACTCGGCAAGCACGTGTAGGAATAATAAAATGTGACAGACGTCCATGTGGGCTACATCATGGGCAGTGGACTTCTCTCTTACGTACACTAACTACACACTAAAAGGAACATTATGTTGAATGTCGTAATTGTGATCGTAAGTGTTTACGTAGTTTCGATTTGGTATATCGAATGAAACGCGGTGAAAACTTGATGATGCAGAAACAGATCACTTTCAATGTATAAACTTTCCTGATATGAATCTAGAATATAGGTTAACACAGAAATCCAGAAAATGTGCATCCGACCCAACCCAAAGAATAAGAAATGTTAATTTGAATGGGCGGCTGCCAAGAGGGGGTGGATGTGATTAAGTATTGAATAAAATTTTCTGATAGGGGTTTAGTGGATCTTTATTGCTGTTACCGTGAAAGAAATTAATTGATTTGGGAGGAACTATTTTTTTGTGCCCATGAACACGGCTTTGAAATTCAAGTACACAGGCGCAAATCGCCGTGAAAATGCTAGGAATTTGTATAAGGGGAATTCCCTTGAGAAAATGCTGGTCAACAATATATTTCCTGAAGATCATCAATTGAGGAGTAATTGTTCAATCATTGAGTGTTGGTTCAAATCTTCCCTAATTAATATCTGATTTTTAATGAATTTTCAAAGTTGATGCTTTTAACA
>JZLH01S0287869.1:73593-85914 GCA_001188425.1 Eucidaris tribuloides
CCTAAACGGCGTAACGCATGAGAAAAGCGACCCTAAACGGCGTGACTCCCATGAAATCCACTCATTCTGATACCCTAAGTGGCGTGAACTGGAAATCCACTAATTTAATACCTCCCTACCCAACTGTCTTTCTCATCTAAAACATTATTGTACATTGCAGAACCCGAAAAAGTTCAATCAATAATTCATTTATAATTTTCCTTATTAAAAAAAACGTTCATTTTTGGAGATGTTAATAGATGTACTTAAATATGCACCCCTAAATGGCGTAACCTGCAAACCAAATTAGTAACCCTAAGTGGCATGACATGTGAGAAAAGGCTACCCTAAGCGGCGATTGCTAGCGATTTGAGTTGAAGAAGCTACCCTTTTTCCAAAGACGTCGACGACGTCCGAACGCTGGAAAAGGGACCCTTTACGACGCTTTTTCTGGACGCGGGTGCGTAGCAGGCCGTGTGGAGTGGAGTGAACTTGTCGTTGGGTGTTAAAAAGAAAGAGGAGTTTTGCACCATCATTTATTAATTAAATGATTTTGTTTTTCGTTTCCGAATAAATGTAAGAAAAATTAATTTTTAAAAACAAACTTAGATGTATAAACAATGTAATATGAATAGTGCATGTATTTTATTGAAGATCAGACCAAGTCTTGATAATAATAATCCATATTTTTTTTTAATTTGAGTCGCCCCATGTTTTACCAGATTCTAATCATTATTTGAAAAGAATAAAAACTTAACATGAATAACTGCAAAATACATCATATAAACCTACTGAATGAATTTGATATCTACAAACAAAAATAACATGTTTTATATATACATATTTCAAAACTTTACTACAATCTACAGTTTGCCAATTGAATTATAACACGCTACCTGCTTGTACTAAATACTAAATAATGTGTATCTAGAAATTATTTCTAGGATACCGACTTTACAATAAGATGCTATTTCACATATGTACTTGTGCACTCGTTTAATTTAAACGTGCTTATTAAACTGTATCTTTTAGGCTCCCTTTCACTGACGCCTGTAGCTTCAGTTGCCCAGACGTGTACATACATGTACATACATGTAATCATTATTTGTTCTAATAAGCATTATTGTGCAGGTCATATTTACTTATTTATTTCTAAAGTGGAGCGTAGCCCAAGAAAGATGAAGGGTTGATGCTCTGTTCTCGTTTGTTGAAATGTTTAAATGCTTATGTTTTGTTTTGTTGTATAATATCAAACAGACTATTGTAAATATCAAACCTAATGCTTCGTTTGATAGCGTTTATTCGGGACTTAGTTGGATGTATATAATTTATTCATGGTCTGCCTATGTAAACGCATGTTCTGAGTTGAATTGTCACTTCCCATGTACTTCTAACTTCAGTCAAATTTACTTGATTACCACCAAGTGAAGTCGTCCAGAATTTCAAAATATATCACAACACAGGGGTGTATTTAGGATTTTTCGGGGGGGGGGGGTCTAGATCACACTCTTTTGGAACCTTTTGACAATGAAATAATGGCAAGATGGACTAAAATGTGCCTGATCAATAATTTTACATTTCATTTCATTATGAAAAGACCCTCGAAAAAAATTATCTTTTAAAAATATGGACCCTTTGATTTTTCTTGGGGGAGGCGTACGATCCTCATGACACCCCTTTTGAACATTTTATCAATGTTACAACAGCTTTTTTTTCATTTCTATTCTACACAGATGGGTTAATACTACACCACCCGTGGGAAGATAACTGCATGTAGTGTGTTGACCAATTGCGTTGTCTTAATGGGAATGCTGTTGTCTTATTTGTAGGAAATTGTGTATTATGCAACTTCAAAATAGACATTCATATTCATTGTAATTCAAGAAAACTTGATTGTTAATTTTGTTTTATTGAGTATGTTGAAAAGCCCCCCCCCCACACAAACCCTATTATTATGTATACATACAAAACTAGGAACTAGTATTTTAAATGTTCTCAAGTAAGAGGGTTTAATCGTTTCATAAGAAATAATAAGCATTATTATGTTCATTATGTTCTTCGAACATCGCTCGCACTTTGTTCAATCTCGTTATATTTGATTCGATTTGATTTGATTTCAAATCATTTCTGTATTTTTTTCTCCAAAATATCATAAATAAACATGATAATCTATACAAATAATGTTTCAGTACAAGGGCGTAGGCTGGGGCCGCAGAGACATAGGAGTTCCGCCCCTGGCAAGCACAAAAAAATTGCGTCTTTTCTGCTTTCAACGTGTGATTTTCCAACTTTAGTTCCACCTCCCTAAGATGTGCACCTCCCCTTCCCGCCTCCCCAAAATGTGCACCTCTCCACGCCACGATACAGAATCCTTCAAGATAATTTGTAGTGGAATAATGCAGGAAATCACCGTCATAAGCAATAGCTGGATTTGATGGCAGCCTCGTGGAACAAAAATGTATGAGCATGAATTTTGTTACAAAAAAAAACATGAACAAGAGACATCAAAGGAAGCGTAGAGACCTGACCAGCTACTGCAGGTTCGACTAGTTAGGGTATGTGTATCGTATCAGTTTCTAAAATGAATAATGTATCAGGGTGAAGATTTACATTTCCTTTAAAGGCCCCTGCACCCTAAATATTGATACCTATATTGGTCTGTACAACACCAAATCACTAAATATTTTCTGAAAATATGCACTACATATTTTTTACACAAAAATCGTCCAAATCCCCACACTCAGTGGTTCACCTAGTTTAGGTTCTACCCGATTTATCTCGTGTTATTTTCTCCGAGTTACAGTTAAAACCCCAATATCGCGCCAAGCCGAACGAGGGCACTTCCCTGGACTATAAGCGCCCTCACACGGCTTGGCGCGATATTGGGTTTTTGGCTGTAACTCGGAGAAAATCTTTTTCTTTTTTTCATTTCAATTCGGTTTATTGTTTCATATTTAAAATGAATAATATAAAATAAAATACATATACACAACCCCCCCAAAAAGTACAATACACTTGACAATAGCCAAGAACTAAGTCCCAGAATGAGACGAAATATATATATCGGCAAAAAATCTAGACTATGGTTAACCCCCAACGTCCCCGGTTAGTGGTTACTGATAAATTAACATACACATACACAAACGTCCCCGATAACATGCTATACACGGGAATGTGTGTTCCCGATTGCATGTGGTATTACAGAGTGTGTTTGTTTTTACAGTCCCCGTTCTGCAGCAATTCAAGTGTGTATGCGTGTGCATGTGTGTGTGTGTGTGTGTGTGCACGAGCGCGCTGGTGAAATCGAGGACACACATGCGAACTGTACATTTGAATCGAGGACACACACGAACCGAGGACGTCCTCGGTTCCGAAACGCTGGAAATAGCAGCAAAATCAACTGTACTTCCATTAGGGGTAGGGTCTTCACTTACGTTAATTCGTACAGGTCCTCGTCAAGCGTAATGTACGTATGGGTCCTCGATGGAATATATTCCTACTAACACACAAGTCCTCGGTTATCTGTTATCATACCTATTCGTTAAATGAGTCCTCGATTTCCACCAGAAACGCGTATAGGTGTGTGTGTGTGTGTGTGTGTGCGTGTGTGTGTGTGTGTGTGTGTGTGTGTGTGTGTGTAGGGGTGGGATGGAGTGGTCATACTAGCAAGGTGAAATGGCCAGACGAACTCGTGTCCATGCGTGTTTTACAAACATAATGGATTCTCGTAAGTTTGCAAGCTATCTTTTTTTTATTCCATTACACCGCCTCTTGTGTCGATAAGGCACAGAATTATGCTTTTTCAAACTGTCTGAAAAACAGACAAAACAAAATTAATACACAGAAGATGCAACGATGACAAAAATCATGAATTTTACAATAAAACTACCGGACATAGACTACCTGCCGTATGATCTCAAGAATGTCAAATTGAAAATGAAGAAGAACTTGAAAAAGACGTTAAAGTAATAAATATGACAGTACAAAATCCCGCATAGGATAGATCATTGACTTTAACCCTTGGCGTTTAATGACTTGCATCTTTTCTGTTTACTCAGAAGTACGTAAGTGCATTTACAAAATGTGTCCTGACTACCACAGACTAGAAACTGTTTAAAGGACAAATTAAATTTAAAAAAATGTGTCTCAAACCAAACTGGTTGAAAGATATGCAGTCAAAAATCTAGCTGGAGCATATGTCCTGAGTGTAAGGATTTGTCTCGAATTTGTTTACTTAAGGAGAACCAAGCATGAACACACTTGCACTTTATTTCTCTCGTGCACCGAGAGAAATTATTCCCATTCATTTTTTTCTCTCACATGCATACTGATGGAAGTAATTTTTTAAATGTGTCAACGTTTGAATTCAAAATTTTCACAGTAGAATCCAGGGGCGTCGATCCATGTTTCGGATTGGGGGGCAGGGCAAAAGTGAAAAAAGTCAAAAATTGTCCGCGTGCTCTGCGCGCCGAATTGGAATACAGAATTTTGCGCGCGAAGCGTGCCGAAAATTGGACAATTTTGTATACTTCATGGTATTTTTATGCTAAGGTTAATGGTTTTATAATGCTTTTCATTGCTTTTTAAACGTATCCTTGTATTGCATATTATGAATTTTTCAAGTTGTCAAAATTATTGGGGGGGGGGCAATTTGATATATTTCCCCCATATTTTCCTCTGCCCCCCCCCCCCTCGGATCGACGCTGCTGGTAGAATCTTTGAATAGTTTACTTGATTTAAGTAGCAGTAAGCCAAGGACTAACCCCAATCATGTCATTTAACTTTAACGTGTTCTCGTCATGCCCTGTAAATGTACCGTAAAATAACATTGAAAATTCTTTAAATTTTTGTGAAAATATTTGCGCACAAACAAAGGAAGTCTGAAGAAAATGCTTCCGCAAAAATCTACCCCCATGCAAAGTGAAAAGAAAAAAAACTGAATAAGTTGATTTCTTAATTATACTGTTATGGCAACCATTATGGCTGAGCCATTTAATAAAGTTATGATAAAGGGGGTTTAATTCGAGTAAACACGTTGTTGAATGCGGTCCCTAGTTACACAGCAATATAACCATAAACCCTTAAACAGCAGAATGTCAGCATATGCAACAGCTGTCATTGCGAAGGAGTTCTAGAGGATGACCATAAAGAAGAACCAGTTCAGGTCTTAATTTAGTTGTACAATCTGATTCCAAACACAAAGTGCAATAAAATACATCTAACCGGCTAGCCCGTCTGCTAAATACCACTTCAGGTTATTGCAGATTGCAATTTGGAGTGAGGATGGATTATTCTGGTATCTGTAACATAGTCGTTGGTATAATTATACACCACTCCATTTTCTACAGTGTCTCAAAAAATATTTGTGCAAGTCAAAAGTGCCTTCTTTGGTAATGATGAGAACATTTATGTGACGTCATGCTTACATCAACATCAAGGGCATACTCTTAGCTTTCAAATGCCGTTTGTTCTGTTCAGTTTGCTTGTTTTAATCCCGAGATATGTTTAGTTTAACACGAAAGGGTAAAATCACAAATGTGCCACTTTTACTATACAGCCAATAATAGCATCAGGCTCTCTTCCCGTAAAAATGACACAATTGTGATTCCACCAACTTTTTTTTTACAAGATATCTCGAGATCAAAACAAGCAAATTGAACAAAACAAACAGCATCTTAAAGCTAAGACGTTGCCCTTAATGTTGACGTAAACACGTGTCACAGCAGTATTTTCTAACTGTCAAAGAGGGCGCTCTTCCCTTGAATAATTTTTTGAGACGTGTTGCAGCATGTCTCAAAAACAAATGCAAGTAAAAAGTGCCCTCTCCGGCAATGAGACAATACCCTGGTGACATGATGCTTACATCAACGTTAAGGGCATAGTTTTAGCTTTCAAATGCCATTTGTTTTGTTCAATTTGCTTGTTTTGATCTCGAGATATAATGTAAACAACAAAAGGGTGGAATCACAATTGTGTCAATTTTACAAGGGATTTTAGTAAAAGTGGCACAATTGCAATTTTACTCTTTCTTATTTAAATTAACATATCTCAAGATTAAGACAAGCAAATTGAACCAAACTAACGGTATTTGAAAGCTAAGACTATGCTCCTGACGATGATGTCAACATTACGTAACGAGAGTATTTTCTATTTGCCAAAGAGGGCGGTTTTCACTTACACAATTTTTTGAGACACACTGTAAGTCATTAATTTGGGGATAGGAGTTGATTGGATGACTTATTTGATAGTGCACATAGATACGTATATGTGAATAATCTGCAATTGGAAAACGTGTACAACAATTACACAAAAATCTGCAAACTCTACATACGGATTGCACAAAAGTCTCCACTTATTGATATTATTTTGAGCAGTATGTCCCTATTTCTCGATCTTCATCCTTTTTATTCATTAATATTAAGTACAGTCAAACCTGTCTTAGCAGCCACCTCTCTATAGCAGCCAACCTGTCTATAGTGGCCACTAAAATTATTCCCTTGGAGACAAATCATGTGTTAAAGAACCTGTCTATAGTGGCCACCTGTCTATAAGGGCCACATTTTTTGTTTCCCTTGGGTGGCCACTATAGACAGGTTTCACTGTATTATTAATCCCACCCTCTCGCACACTGTCGGTGTTGTGTGTGAAGAAAAGAGATGAAGGGTAAATATAATTTACCATATCCCTGTGTGACGCATAGGCGAAATTCATGCGACCATATGCGAAAATCCGGGTGGGGGACAGGGGGACATATACCCCCCTCCACGAGTTTGAAATTGGGTATACAATAACATGGCCCAGTACGTATTACAAGAGTCTGGTGCCCCCAATGGATGTCCTAACCCCATTTCAAAAGGGATTGCACCCATGCATGCAATATACTCGGCACATAACTAAAGCATTTCCAGAAAGAATTATAACAGTGGAAAAGTTTCATGTATAAATAGCCTACTTACGATTTCTTCGTATATTTCGTATTAGCGTTGTCGTCTTGACTTTCCATAGACGTAGCCAATTCGGTCCTCGAAGCCGACTTCGTGTTTGGGGATGATGCCATCTTGATTCCTCAAATAATAAGCCGTTAACGAAACACAGACTGCGATGATCAATAATTTGATGGCGATCGAGAGAAGTCCTTTAACGAAGTGGCACAGTACACTTGAATTAAATTTGGCCAGCTTCGGTCATGCTCCCGGTCAAAGATCAATAATAGGAGAATAGAGCTGCTATAACTGTAAAGACATTACAGTGACGGTATACCCGCTATCCATAACAGCGGAATGTTGTCCCTAGCTGTCGAGCACTTAAAAGTTGGAGAAACAGCTATTGTCATTGAATCGGGAATGCGAATTAAGAGGTTTTATGGTATAAGTATCAAGAGTCAATATTTATGTTGGAGAAGGGGCGTGTATGCCCTTGAAGTGAAGGCATGAGCGTCTTATAGCAGCAGTAGCACTGACAATAACAACGATGACAACGACCACGACGAATTCAACGATGATGGCGATGACAACAATATCCACAACGACTACCACGATAACAATAGCAAAATGGAGATTACCATTGTTTTATTTCGTTTGTAACGGCAGCGATTTCGTCTGGAATAAAGCTGAAATCCAACACTTTGAACCATGCCAAGTTTGCAAGCACACCGTAAACATTTTTTCTCGATTTAAGAATTGAACTTTGCGCTACTCAAATTAGCTAACGCAAATTTTATATCATAAAGCAAACTTTAATCAATTATCATCTCAATACCGCAGTGACAGAAACTGGATGACGAAACGATTTAACAATCCGATCTATGAGGCGGGTCCAGAGGTGAATCGACCGCGCCCCCTTTTTTCTCGTCCTGCCCCTTCTCTTCCTTAAAGATTGTGTCAGGGATGTGCAAGCCCTTCATTATCAATACCAAACGATAGTTTAGTACTTACAAATGGTGTGTTGAAAGTTTGAGATCCATATACGTCATGAATTTGTTGTTTTATGAGAAAAACTAATAACGACATGTTTCCAGAATATTATTCTTTCCGTCAGTTTCAATTTTGCTCAAAGTGCGAATCGCGGTTATTGTGTAACGTCGTAAGACCAGCGGAGCGCACTGATTGGTTAAACGGCTAACCTCAGCACGACCTTTGGATACTCTGATCGGACAATTTTTGAACGGCACGTGCACGTTTGACGTCGCGAATTTTTTGAAGATGCTTTTGAGTAATTTTAAAAAGGATGAAGTTTAACCGTCCAGATTTTCACCAAAACTCAATATTTTACCCCAAGTGTCCATGAGAGGTGTTTATTTATATTAATCTTCATATTGGATATGATTTCAGCTGATTTCATTCATTTAGATGTTTTTTGACGTGCAAATGAATGACACAATCTTTAAAAAGCGAAGGGGTAGTGTTTCCAGGCTAAAATTCTTAGTCAGGAGATGGGACACAAACATTTTGTTTCTGTTTTATTCCAGAACATATCAATAATCTGTGATTATAACATGAAAAATTGCAATGCAATACAATAGTTCTAGGCCCGCTACATAATTTTCTGATATGTGTAAATGAAATAACGCATTGGCACAAACTTAGATTTGTTTGCTTCATTACGGGATTGCTGCGTTTAAAAAATTCCCCTCCACTTTTTAAGGTTAGTGGCGTGATTGGGAAAGCTTGAAAATGCCTCAAGAACCAAATGAGTTCAAATATACACCAACTATACACTAGCATTAGTGGATCTCCCACTTGGGAGGATTTGTCTGTAATTTGTTTACTTAAGGAGAATCAAGCATAAACATAGGAGTATCTTATTTTTTGTCGGGTACGATAAAAATAAGCCCCATAGAGAGCCACACAGCAGGTTTCCTTGCTACACGTGATGTTTACATTGTTTATTTTAGAATGAGTCAACGTTTGACTACAAGATTTTCACAGGAGAATCCTTGCATAGTTTACTTGATTCCAGAGTAGTTTCAGCCCAAGTTGAGGACTACTCCCAATAATGTTATTTACCTTTAACGCATGATTCTATGCAAACTACGTCTTATCATGGCGGTAGAAGGTGCAGGGTACCGTATCCCCACCCGCTATCCAAATGACACGTTAAAAGTTATCAGTGACTATCACCATTGCTTGAGAGGTGGTGGTATTGGATTATACCTGCGATCCTCATCAGCTTACGTAATAGTGTAAACAGACTGAGAACTGCCTGAAAGGAAATGGGAAGTAGGAACTATATGTTTTAAGATGTTGAAATGACGAGAAAGTACTCATATGGTAGATGAAGACCCTTGAAGGAAATTGACCCAGAATTGGCGATATAACAACATTTTTTCAATCTTCAATCTTACACACTCTCTCTCCGTCTGTCATACTCATCTGTCATCCTGTCAAGGTCGCTTCGCTGGGAGGGGATTAGTGCCCACTGCCCAGTGCTTTTGTTTACTTAGACTGGCCACAATCTCAGATGTCGATAAGTTGTAACATAATTCTCGGGGTCGGGCGTTTTAAATGAAAGACTACCGTCATGTTGCCAGCGATACCAGTATGTTCATAACGGATAATGACACGCATTTCCAGTTTACATTAAATCGGAATTGATTACTAAA
Organism: Eucidaris tribuloides; assembly: GCA_001188425.1. Classification (NCBI taxonomy): domain Eukaryota; kingdom Metazoa; phylum Echinodermata; class Echinoidea; order Cidaroida; family Cidaridae; genus Eucidaris; species Eucidaris tribuloides. The sequence goes on from JZLH01S0287869.1 coordinate 83,174, forward strand.
TCCATTGATTCATCTTTGTATTATCTACATCATTTATATAAACACGGATAAAGCTTTCTGAACTTATAGCTGGACTTTATTCTATTCGACACAATAAATCCGATTATAAGGGAACATAGATTTCAACGGAATGATTGTTTAATGTTCGGTCGTAACTTTGCAAATAGCATGGTTATGAACCTTGTGTGTCAGTGGGAAAAACAGTATAACCATAATTAGTATTAACAATTCACAATAGTGACCATCTAAATTTTCTGCAATAGAAGCTGCTCCTTGAATTCCGTTGTTTTGTTTGTTTTTTTCAATTTCGTTTTACATTAAAAAAAAACCCAATGAAATGTATATATACAACTCGGTGTAAATAGTGAGAAAAAATGAAAATGATGAAGCCCTATTCTTGGGTCTTGTCAAACTTAGTTCCCTCACTATTAGTAAAATTACATGTACACGTTGAAAGTAATAATGATAAACGACAAAGATAGGTACCAGGGTTGGCAATTTCCCGGGAAATACCTGGGAAATACTGGGAAATACATGGGCAATACCTAGCCGTGTACATTTGAAGCTGTACAAGGTCAGCTAAGAAGGCCATTAATGCAGTTCATTTGGGCTCTTCTTACACATAACCATCTTGAACTGATAAATTTCAGATGAAAAGACTCTGAAAAATCTCTTTTCAATTTTGATAATCTAATTCATTGTTATTTCGCATACTGTCCAATACATACAGTATTACACTGTACATTATTCAGGTGTTACATTGTGAGGTGCAGCCCTCATCTTGCTGAATAGACAGGGTCAAAATCAACATCTGTCAATAAGGTTTGCCATTTTAAGTGTTCTCGATTTATGGAGCAATTCAGATATTTGCAGACTGAAATGATTGAAAAAAAATCAAAAATATAAACAGGTGATTTTAAAATTTCCATACTTTTAGAATTGATTCGGCTGTGTAGAAAATTTGTCCCACCAGTCATGAGTCCCTTGATCCCCACCATCGCTTAAGTTGGTTTTTGGTTGTATTTTGTATTGAATCACACTTACTGAACAACAATCTCTACATTTTTAGTTATTATCCTTCATGAAATAACTTTTATTTATAGTATTTCCCAGTATTTCCCGGTATTTCCCGTTTTTGTCAAAAAATAGCAAGGCGATATATTTACCGGTAAATACGTATTTACCACTCGGCATTTACTGCTGGTATTTACCGGCCAACCCTGACAGGTACTCTCTTGCTCTCATTATTTGTGCAAGTTAAAGAATAAAGTAACCCTTTATATACCACGGTTGTTGGTAATTCCCCTGATGAGTGTAGATCAAGTAAGGGCGTTAATAGCTTCTCAATTAAAGCCACTGGCTAACACTTACCACAGTTAAAAAAAATGTGAGCTACATAATCCTCCATGCCCCAAGTGTATTTGATAAGGTCTAAAAATAAATCCCTGCAAAAAATTGTATTTCAACATTGATTATCTAGTGCTTAAAGAAAGTGAAAATCGTAAGTTGACCGGATTCGCATGCCCATTTTCTCCCATAGACTTACTGTGTGTAAATCTAAGGCTAGGCTATTTTTTAGTACTCGCCCCGATTACTAATTGTTTATTCATTCATATCTTGGCAGTGGCAGCATAAATTTTCAAACTTTTGTATTCTAGGGTGTTTACTTCTCCATTCAAACACTACTATGTAGCTCAGATGGCAAAGTTTGACATTTTTTTTATTTGTAATTTGAAGCTCCACAATGTTAGCCTATACTTTAAGGGTGATGGGTTTACTGGGGCTCATTGGCGATGGAATGACTGAGGGGGAGTGCGCCCTTTTAAAAAAAGTACCATCAAAGTACCATGGTATTTAGTACCATCAAAGTACCTTCCTATAGTAAGTTCGTCACGGTACTACCATGGTAGTAGTACCATGGTACAGGTACCATGGTAGTACCATGGTAGTACCATGGTACAGGTACCATGGTAGTATCATGGTACAGGTACCATGGTAGTACCATGGTACAGGTACCATGGTAGTACCATGGTACAGGTACCATGGTAGTACCATGGTACAGGTACCATGGTAGTACCATGGTACAAGTACCATGGTAGTACCATGGAACAAGTACCATGGTAGTACCGTGGTAGTACATGTACCATGGTATCCTGAAAAAAACCCATATGTACCATGGGTACCATGGTATTGCGACGGTATACCATGGTATTATACCATGGTAGTACCATGGTAATGCCATGCGGTAACTATGGTACTTTTTTACAAGGGCGGAAGGGTGTGGGAGGGGCATTACCTCCTCACTCGGTATATATGGGACTTTAAAAAATGCAAAAATTACCTAAAAATCGTATGTAAGTATATTATTGAAATACCTTTCTATCACATAGCTTTCGACGAAAGTGAATAAAGGTTTAGTACTGCATGAATGATCCCGATCCGAAAGTACGTGTGTGTTTATGAATGTGTGTGTGTGTGTGTGTGTGTGTGTATGTGTGTGTGTGTGTGTGTGTTTGTGTGTGTGTTGGGTGGTAATTATATGTCTTCCTCACTTTGGAGAGTGTAAGGCAGCGCTCAAAATACACGAGGGCTCGTGGCGCTTAACGCAAAAAAGAGCCGTTGAAAGTGTCAAAAGAATCCCTGAAAATTCCCATAGACACAATGTAAATTGTAGTCAAATAGAGCCAAAAAAGCCCCCGCGACAAAAAAAAAAATAATTTGAGCCCTGGTGTAAGGGATAA
>JZLH01S0287892.1:0-14791 GCA_001188425.1 Eucidaris tribuloides
TTTTTAAGATTTTATTTTTCTTGTGAAATTTAAGACTAAAAATAATTTTTAATTGGATAACTTTCACTTTTAAATGACATAGAAAAGAAAAACGCGTCCGTAAAATATGTCTCTCAATAAGTTCAATACATCACCCACTAACAAAGTGGAACAACTCAACGCCTCATCATAACAACAGCCGTTGCCAATTTGATAAGTTTATGAATATTCTAGTTAAATCTCATTTAAATATTCATAAAAAAATGAATATTCATTATGACATTGCAGCACCCAGTTCATTGAATAGTTGATAGTTTTCTCTACATTAGCATAGGCCTACTCATTAGATGGGGTAAATTCAGCCACATTCCAAGATAAAGAGGCAAACCACAAATATGTGGTTCTAGTATTGAATGGGTTAAAGGCAAGGTCCACCCTGACCTCAAGTTGGTTTTGATAACAGCAGAACAATGAGAGAAAAATATTAATGAAAGTTTAACAAAAATCCACCAAAGAATAGCTGAATTATGAACTTTCAAAATTTTTAATTTGTGACGCCACATGCGAGCAGCTCCCCCATTGTCATGTAAATAAATTCCATTAAGTGCCATTTGAAAATGATGTTACATGTGCATTCAATATATCATTAGTCTGATTAGAAACATTATGCTTCGATGAAAAAAACCCAATTATCATGAACCAATCAAAATATGGCAATTTATGGAATTGATATGACATGACATATGGGGAGCTGCTCGTATGTGATGTCACAAAATTGAAACTTTGAAAGTTCTTAACTCCGCTATTCTTTGATGGATTTTCGCCAAACTTTCATGAATATGTTTCCTTTCTTGTTCTGTTTATTTAAAACCAACTTGACTTCAGGGTGGTACTTTGGCCTTTTAACTGTTTAATTGTTTGCCCAGAATCAGATGAACAAGACTACGGGCTTCTGGTCCGATAATTTATAGCCTGTTTGTGCAAATAATTTATCTCAACATTGGCATGTCGTCAACAAAATAGCGCATTTGTTTAGAACTACTGGCCAAGTCATAACAGAATTTAAGACTATTTATTTTTCAGGAACAGCCACACATGATGTCAAACAATCTGTTCCTAGTTGAAAACAGCGCCATGGCTTTAAAAAACACTTAAAGTCAGGACTCCAAATACCCCCTGGAAATACCAGGTGTTCTAGAGAGTAGTGCAATTTGATGAGGAAAAAGAATCTGACTTTTGTTGATGCTCTTATTTGTTTTTCTGTGACATAAAGAAAAATTATTGTCAACATGACCAGCACATTTTGTTTTGCTGTCAAGTCATGTTGACCAGCATGATCCGACATTTGCTCGGCGACAGTTGCTCCAGGTCAGAATCATCTCAGAGCACAAACCGAGTTTGGTTAGGCGTTGCCATTGGTTTCCAGTTCAGAATAGGTTAGCTTTAGTGCCTTTTGGGTTAGGGTTAGGGTTGAGCGTTGGCGGTTAGTGCAATGAAATAGCTTGATCAATACTATTATCGCCGGAACAAATGTCAGACATTCGTCGACAGCAGCCCTTAGAAACAGGACTGTGCATGCTACTGTAATCAAACTGAATCAAACAAACTACAAAGACTGTCTACAACATCTATAATTCTATCTATCATAATTTACCGCTGGCATCTTGTTAAACTGAGAGGCATCTGCCAATCAAAAAAAAAAAAAAAAACTGGATGGCCAAAGACGAAACTTGTTGACTGACATCAGAGGCCATGATACGAACGACGAGAGGGCGAAAGATCAAGATGGCTTCCAATGCCAGTAAGATTACTGCTCCAAGGCCAATTCCACAAGTCATGACCAGTCATCATACAATTCTGGTGCAAATAATGAGAGTATTTTATTATTAATATTTTTGCTGCCCAAAAGATATGGTAATTTCTATTCTATTTTCTTCTGGTCTGTATTTCAGTGTCACCTTTCCAATGTAGAAACTATAGATCTATACACCATGTACACCAAAATTTTATTTAAAATCTTCATCTGATATAGCTTACATCATACATGTATCTCCTCAAGGTTATTGGTGAGAAACTACTTCATGAATGCAGCTGGTGACCTTGACCGACGCGACTCCAATTTCGCTACTTGACCAGAGTATTTCAGTACCATCTAACCTAAAACATAAAAAAATTAATATCTGCGCCCCATGTGCGGGCTGGCCAAAAGTTAGTGTACATCAGTCTAACGTAGTATGTAGTTAGGTGTACAGGGATCGCTCAACGTGTACTCAAAGGAAGAAATCAGCATCGATCGAGTCCCCGAAAATCAATGTTTTTACTTCACTCTATTTCAGATCAGGTTTAAACTGTATTCTGAGGGGGGCGGGGGGGGCGAATAGCCCCCTCTCCCGACAACGTTCACGACCATTCCGCCGCGCACAAAACTTATAACTGCTGCGCTTCACCAACTTTTAGTAACTTACAAGTCTCCGCGCCTCTGTTGACAAATGTTTACGACCGATAAACAATTGATTTCAGGATGTAGATGGTGCCGAAACTGCCCAGTAGATTCCTGCTAGCTGCGGTGCAGTATTCGCACCACACACCGAACTAACTGACCGTGATTCTAACTTACTACTATAAAGCACACCTACTACCGTATTGGTCCAGAATATTGCATATGCGACCACAACACACGGCTATAAGCAATACAGGGCAGGATTTTTTTGTGAGTCAAAAGAAAAGAACCTTGTATATTGATTATTTATATTTTTCATTACAAAAAAAGCGTTTACGGGGGCTGGTTAAATTAATTTACTTACATTTGTCATAAAACAGAAGAATTCGCGCTCTGCACAAGCAAATAAATCCTGGAAAAAAGCGCGCAGTTCCTACGTCCCTTCTAACTGTCCGCCATTTTGTCATCGATGCACGCTGTTCGAACAATAGGGGCGTTACGCAATGTTACTGGATCGTAGTTTTTCAAGCGCTTATGAGTTATTCGAACTTCGACGACGAAGACCTGGCAATGTGAGCCAATATCACACAACAATCATTCCGATCTTCTTCCATCGTACCACATCTTTCTCCGATTCTTGGTTCATTTGATGAAAATAAATGTATCATTTTAGGAAGAAAATATTAGCCAAAATTACGAGTGGTGCAGCGATTCTTTCGTATGCGGCGGTCTTCGCGCTGCGCTACTCGCGGTGTACAAAATTCGTGACAACTCGACCCCCAAACAATCCGACCCCAGATAACCCGTCCCTCTACCCTGGCCAACCCGCCGGTGGCGCGTGATCAAGGGTAGAAGGTCAAGTTATCCAAGGTCGAATTATCTGAGGATCCGGGGCCGGTTGCAAGAAACCGTCATAACTCCAGCACTATAGTTGTCACTGATGTCTGGAGATATGACGGACAACTATTTGCGTTTCACGAAACCATGGCATCTCCAACTCCAAGCGGAATCGATAGTAAACTAGTCTTTGTCATAAATGTTATGATAACTTGCGACATTTATGACATGCTATTCCAGCGTTAACTGAAATTCCGAACAAATATTTGATGGAAATTAATAGGAACAGATTTTTATCAACACAAACCATCACATAATTGCAAACAATACACGCTTAATAACTCTTAAGTATCAATTTTATCGTCAACTAGATAGCACATGATCAATAAAATAATGACCCTCAGAGGATACCGTAACTGCATTAATAATTTTGCAGTTTCATTCACTGCACTGTTTTTGTTTGGTCTTTTTTATGTCTATGTTTATTTAGTGTGTTCTTTGGTTCTTTTATATTAATTTTATCTTAGTTTATAGAGTATTGAAATGTTTATTTAAGTTGTATAACACAAAATTTTCATTATTCAATGACATACGATTATAACAATGATTTCTAACCACTCTAATAACAATTATGTCATACAGATTTAGGAAACTTATCTCTGATATCTTACGACATGTTTAGGATAAATGTCAAATCAAAATATCATTTAAACATTTAATAGCATGACTTCAAGGGTTTTATTATTGTAAAATTACTAATTTTGCCGGTTGTATTTGACAATTTGTGGATTCTTGAAATGGCATGTGCATAGTGCAACCGTATGTGGCGTTTGACTTATGACGGCTGCGGAGCTGTCATAATTTTGTCATCGATTGTCCATGAAGTATCGATGGCAGGGTTTGTGAACGCATTATGGAATTACACTGGGTTGTCGGCGAAGATGAGAGTTCAGGCTTTTCGTGAAACGCCCGGTTGTTCACGAATTTCTGTTGACCGTAGAGATGCGCAGGCAGAAGACCGTTGCAGACGAAAGAAATGCTGCACCACTCTGTGAGTTGGCAAATATTTTCGTCCAAATGTACTTTATTTTCATAAATTGAAAAGAGATTGGAGAAGCTGATTATGTGGAACATGTCAAGAATGATTTTTGAACGAGTTATTTCGATTTTATAAACGAGTAGTCGGACGATCACTTGCGTACATAATATGTTCTTCTACTAGTAGAAACGAAATGTATGGAGGCTTAACAGACACTACGATCTCGTGCAAAAAACAAACAAATCCGATTTTTGCCTTCTGCGCATGTGCGCAGCCTCCCATTCGTTTTGTGCATGAACAAAACTGATCCAGATGCTTGGATTTGACTGGACAATCTGCCAAATTGATAACTAGCGTTAAATTTCAGCTTCCTATACCGGTAAGTCTAGGTCATTTGACCAAAATTATATATTTTGAAGGTCGTTCATTCCACTAGAACGATCGTTTAAGGGTAAACGATGCGTAATCAAGAAAAAAAGGGGGGTTATTGTGCCGTACTGTTACAGTAATCTGTGCACAAAAAATTCCCCATTGCCAGTATAGACTCTGGACTAACGTTAGATCTACGTTATGTGTGAGTAAAAATAGACTCTACGTTAGCATATTTTTTATAGCGCCCAAAATTTATAATTTTGTTTTTAAAAAGTGAATTTCAGAGCACACTCTTGTGCAACGACTGTATAAAAACGGCCACACATTACTTTGTGGACAAAAAAAAGTATAAAGTTGTCCCCATAGTCCTTATTGCTAATACGACTTGCCGCTAGAGGGCGCATGACGAGAAATGCATGATGGGATTGAAAAGGGATCATCGATCTCGCGAGCGCGAGCGCGAGCTACCCGTAAGAGCGGGTTTAAATTACATCATGATTAGTACTTCGACTCGAAAGTAGGCTGCAGATATTTTTATTATTTTGGGACCAGTTTTCATGAGGATAATGTCCGATGGTGTGAGGATATATTTACAGAAAATATGAGGATTTTTTTTTTTTGAGAGATAGGAGTTCATGACTCCCAGAGTTCATATCACGTTTTAACTTTTAAAGTAAATTGTGTTTGTGCAATCATTGCATGTTTTTTTATGTTATTCTTCATGCACTTAGGCCAATGTCAACCCGAATATAATTGAAATATTTATATCCATTTGAGGTATTATTTTGTTTCAATGTGATATATACAGTACTGTACTTTGAACTTTATTTTTCTTTAATTCATGTATTGTTCTTGCCAAATAGGCAGTGTATAAATTTTCATGGATTGTGTTTGTTTGTTTTTTGTTTTCCTTTTTCTTTTACTAGGACATTCAGACATCACTTTGTAAATATATTTTGTAACCATTAGAGGTATCATTTTGTTTCAATGCAATATTTTAACTTTAATAGCTTTTCTTCTTTGCCCAAAACTTTGCCTTCTGAGTAAAAATCCCATATTTCTCCACGGATTTTTGTGTATTATAGGGCCTACAGCAGTTTCTGTTTTCTTGTATTTCATTTACTTATTTAGATTGATTCTACTGGGTCTATACTTTTCTGATAAAATGTATTTCAATAACTTGAAAAATATATTTGTTCATGTGAAAATCTAGCACAAGTCAATTTGCCGTTTATGGCGTATTTCTATTAGTATCATGTTCCATTACCGCCATTATTTTATTTGATTGACTGTATATTTTGTTTCCTTTTACTTGTTTAATGGACCCCATTGAAGAACCTATAGGGCCTACTGTCATGTTGACAAAACTGAATATGGGCTATCCATTCCTTTATTGTTTTATACGGCAATAAATACTATACATGTACTATACTATACTGTCAAGAACATAGACCGAAGTTTTCCGCGTGGCGGATTTTCCGCGAAAATCACAGAATTTGAGGTGTAACGCGGAACGGGCATTTTGAACAAAAATGAAAAAAAAAGTCATGCCTAAAAATTCCGCCAAAGTAAAATTGAATAAAACTGAACTAATTTACCAGAAAGATAATAATAATTACGCCAAATAAATCATGCGTTATGTAGCCTAAACATGTCCCCAAACCCGAATGGGCCTGCAAGCAAATTTGCAATTTTGGGGGACAACAAATTTCAAGTCGGAGAATTGCAAAATTACAACGCAGAGAAAAACGGAATTTGACATTATTTTGTAAAACGGAAAACTTTGGTCTGTGTCAGAAATGAATTGGGGGTCCTTATTGGGGGTGGATTGTTGCTGGTTTTAATGGCGCATGTCAATAAAGAGAGAGAGAGAGAGAGACAGAGTTGTGATTTTATTCTTGAACGTAACTAGCATTCCTTACCTGTTATATTTCTGTTATATTTGTAAATGAAAAATAAAATGAATGAATGAATAAATAAATAAATGAATAAATGAATGACAATGAATGAATGAATATGTATGAATGAATGACAATGAATGAATGAATGAATGAATGAGTGAAAGAATGAAATGTATTTGTGGCCTAATGCATGATAAATTTGTCCATGTTTTAACAAACTCTGCGATGGTTCTGGTTTGTATTGTCGTTTTGTCCGTCACATTTACTCGTGTTGGAAGTGAATTCAGAATTCTTAATGAGTGATTTAAAAAAAATATGGCATGCAGTAAAATTATTTTGCATTTATTCAGATCAGTCTATAGAGGTCGGGAAAGGTAAGTTTAATTGCCATCGCCAACATCACACTGAAGAATGGAAATAAAAGTCAAGTGGAATTTGGAAGATCATTATCATGACCTGAAAGTAAGTACAATGAAGGCAAACGAAAATATTTATATTTTATGATTTATCAAAATATCTCAAATAAAATCATATCAATCACACACAAACATATATTCTCTTGTCAAAAAAAAAGCCAAACGAAATTCAGACACAACTGCACATTCTCTTGACAAAAAGATAAACGAAACTATTTTTTTTTAATTCAAGTATATAAAATCATCAAATTTACACACATATCTATCTACACATTCTTTTGACAAAAAGGAGGCAAACAACTATTTTATCTGAAGTATTAAATCATGTCAAATTCACACAAAGATAGTAAGATACAATGATTCTCTTGACAAGGAGGCAAACGAGAAAAAAAATATTTATGATATCATTGTCACTGTTGCTATTAATTTTGCATTTATTTGTCTTCCTCACGGTTTAGTCTCACATTCGCGTTCTTGACGAGGCGACTCGGCCGATTCAGCTCGTACGTTCGTCTTGCTGCCGGGAAAAACTGAAAAGGAAAAAAAAGAAAAGAGTTAGATCGTGTACCGTCATCAAGAAACTGAAAATTTCGGGAGAGTAATCGGGCATACTAGGTCCCTAAAGATTATGATTTCATGACCCCACTCAAAAAAAAAGTACATGTACTCACTTTACATACATACTTGTTAATAAATTATTAGCAATTCTGGTACTGAATAATTTTTTTTTTAATGTATTTATTGATTTTCAATAATTTCAAAACAATATGCAACAAATCACCAAAATCACGATAATCATACACAATAAAAATAAAAATAACAATATAGAAATAAATAAGGAAAAGGAACCTGATGCTGCTTTTTGTGGAAGACGGAAAGATGTTTAGATAAAGTGAAGACACATGTGAAAATTGAGAGTGCCTCGAGTGTATGCTGGATGGTGTCTATTTCCATTCAATTATAGACGTCATCTTTGTCAGGCCATGTGATTTGTTTGTCACACAGTCAGACACACACACCCACACTCACACAAACACACATACTGTCATAAACCCACACACACAACAAACACACAAATGCATGCACACACAAACATATACTGTATCACACCCACAAATTATACACACGCTTGCATGCTTGCGCTTGCGCTTGTCGGCTGCTAGAGTCGCATTGTCTATTTACGGTCGCTAGCGGCGCTATTGCTCCCTTTTCCTTCCCATCGACCCTTGCGGCCGTGTGCGATCGGCTATTAGCAATAAGGCTTATGTGATATGTGTGTGCCTACACCCAGCACTGGCAGCAGGTAGGCAGGAACAGACGGGCGCGCAGGCACAGCTATCCCCGAGAGCGCCCGGTGGCGGATTTTGGCCTGCTGCGTAGACAGTGCGGCAGCACAGCCAATGCAATGCAGGCACTGCAGCTGCTGACTGGACAGAAAGATGTTTGCCTAATAAATGTTTTTGAGAGTAAGTTACCTAAACGCTTAGAAAATACATATTAACAGAAAACAAATACTGAATTAGAACATTCTCACCACATTATGATTCGTTGCAAACTACCCGGGCAAATTAAACTACCCACCGTACTGAAAATAGAAACCAATAATGAATCGATCTCATTCTCATCTCAGATTGGATCGATCGATTGTCTCGGTTTGATCTCTTGCAGTAGTCTAGGTTCTGGACTTTATTTTTATTCGCCGACTATGCATTTGCGACTATACGCACCAAGCCGAGTTATGGCCATAATAGTCGGCGAGTAAAAAATATAAAAAATAAAGTCCAGAACCTAGACTACTCTTGCAGGCGCGGTGGAGCACCCCAAAATATTAGTCAAGACATTAAAAGCAAGATAGAATTTTAACAATAATTTTTGCTTATGATTAAATATAATTTTGAGGTACTTAAAATATTTTAATCCTTGAAAGAATTATGTTTCACATCAGTACTAAACGAAATTTGCGTAATATAAGCAAGGTATACTAAAGGGAGTATATTAATTCAATATGGCCTTCATTTTTGACAACTTTTACTTAGCATCATTAGTACCTCGGATCCCGGCCTCGGAGTTTCGGACCTTGTTATTTTCATGTTGCTCATCAATTTAAATCACTCAATCTCTATACTTTTGGTACGCCAATAAACCTTTTCGCTGCCTACCTTTGAAATGGATAGTTGATGCCGTGTATTAACACAATGGGATTTACAGAATCTTTACGGGTTGATACTCATCCTCTGTGTGGGTGTATGCAGGGGGGGGGGGGTGTGGAGTTGGGAGGGTTGTATGCCCCCCGTGCAGTTTTCGAGCGCGTTTTCACAATGAAAATGAAAAGCATTGATCAGGTACATTTTTATCACATCTTGCTGTTACTTCATTGTGAAAAGGTCCAAAAATGTATTTATTTATTCTGTTTTCTTTATACTGCAGGGTTGTCCTATTCAGTTATGCAAAACTGCTTTCCAAAGGCGCCCTGCAGTTACATAGATCATTTAACATGAAAATACAACTTGTGTAAACAATGTAAACAACAAAACGGAGAGTGAATATCTTAAAATGTGAAAATTGTACATTTGAATAGCAAAGTTATAATTCTATTGAGTCAAGATTTATAGCTTTGCGTCATTTCTTAAATGTATGAAGGGATGTCGGCCTTCACATTTGAACATTACCAGGGAGAGCGTTAAACAAACTGACTCCAACATATGCAAAGGAATTTCTTTTGTATTCTGTCCTTGGCTGGGGTAGTTGGAGGGGGCATTTTAAAGAACATCGTGTCTTATAAGTTACAATTCGTTGGCATATCAACCCGGGGGGGGGGGGGCAGTGTCATTACAAGTACACCATGCGCGTGTATGGACTTTCAAAATGGACCCTAAACAAGTAATTGAAAGTCGATCTCATCAGAATACCCTAAACAAGTATTCAAGTTTGAAAGATACGTTTTTGAAGTAAACCTTCTGTTAAAAGTATATCCCTTTTTTCCGATTTTGATATCCTTTTCGATGTGCGCGAATACATTGTCCGACCTAGATACGATAAAAATATCTATATGGTCCGACCATGGTCCGACCGTGAAAAACAAAACTTTTTACGCGTTTTTTCACACGACCATGGTGTACACGTTGTAATGGCACTGCGCCCCCCCCCCTCCCCCGGGCATATCAATGATTTCAAATAAGTGGGTATGACCCACCAGTGGCGTAACTACGGCGGGGCACGGAGGCACGTGCCCCCTCCCCAATCGGCTGCCCCCCCCCAAAAAAAAAGAAACTGAAAAAAGGGAAAGGAAGAACAAAGAAAAAAACTGGGGTGAGTCGAATTAGATATTGGTCTTATATCGCCTTTTTAGGTAGTTAGTCCTTACATGTATGTTACTTTAAATTGTTTTTATTCTTATTAAAAACTTATTGAAAACTACAATGTACTTCGTTTAGTCATAGTGGCAGCATATGTTTATGCTACTATGTGAATATCCAGGTAGTCTCACGTCATTTTATCGTGGTAGATGCCACGTTCAGTTAAAAATTGTGTCAGGGATTTGCAAGTCCATTATTTCCCTTCATTATCAATACCAAACGGTAGTTAGTATACTTACAAATGAAATGGTGTGTTGAAAGTGTGAGATCCATACGTCATGAATTTGTTGCTTTATGAGGAAAACTAATAACGACATGTTACCAGAATGTTGTTCGGCTGATCGGACAATAATGGAACGGCCCGTGCACGTCGACGTCACTGTTAATTTTGAAGTTTGTCCAGATTTTCACCAAAACTACGTATTCTACCCAAAGGTTCTATGACAGGTGTTTATTTAAACTAATCTTCACCTTGTGAACGATTTGAGCTGATTCCATTCATTTTACTGTTTTCAGGTTTTTGTCTCGCCTGCGTAGCGGAGCGAGACATAGGTATCACTATTTCCGGTGTCGGCGACGGCGACGGTGACGGCGACGGCGACGGCGTAGTCGTCAACAATTGTGTTGTACACCCAATAACTTTCTATAGCTTCGAGGTGGGATCACCAAATTCATACCATAGGTCCATCTCGTTGAAGGCACAAGTGTCAAGTTCGAATATGAGTCAAATTTGAATAAGTCAAAGGTCAAAGGTCAATCAACTTTCCATGACTGCCACTGTGCTATGTTGTACACCAATAACTTTCTATAGCTTCGAGGTGGGATCACCAAATTCATACCATAGGTCCATCTCCTTGAAGGCACAGGTCAAGTTCGAATATGAGTCGAATTTGAATAAGGTCAAAGTCAAAGGTCAATGAACTTTCCATGACTGGCACTGCTGCTGTTGTACACACATAACTTTCTATAGCTTCGAGGTGGGATCACCAAATTCATACCATAGGTCCATCTCTTGAAGGCACAGGTCAAGTTCGAATATGAGTCGAATTTGAATAAGGTCAAAGGTCAAAGGTCAATGAACTTTCCATGACTGGCACTGTGCTATGTTGTACACACGATAACTTTCTATACCTTCGAGGTAGAATTGTCAAATTCATAAAGAGGTCCATCTCTTGAAGGATGCAGTCAAGTTCGAATATGAGTCAAATTTGAATAAGGTCAAAGGTCAAGGTCAATCAACTTTCTCAATGACTGCCACTGTGCTATGTTGTACACCCAATAACTTTCTATAGCTCGAGGTGGGATCACCAAATTCACACCATAGGTCCCATCTCTTGAAGGCACAGGTCAAGTTCGAGTATGAGTCGAATTTGAATAAGGTCAAAGGTCAATGAACTTTCCATGACTGGCACTGTGCTATGTTTGTACACACAATAACTTTCTATACCTTAGAGGTAGGATTGTCAAATTCATACAAGAGGTCCATCTCTTGAAGGTGCAGGTCAAGTTCGAATCTGAGTTGAATTTGATTAAGGTCAAAGGTCAAAGGTCAATGAACTTTCCATGACTGGCACTGTGCTGTGTTGTACACACAATAACTTTCTATACCTTCGAGGTAGAATTGTCAAATTCATCATACAAGAGGTCCATCTCTTGAAGGTGCAGGTCAAGTTTGAATGTGAGTTGAATTTGATTAAGGTCAAAGGTCAAAGGTCAATGAACTTTCCATGACTGACACTATGCTGTGTTTTACACACATAAACTTTCTATAGTTCGAGGTGGGATCACCAAATTCACACCATAGGTCCATCTCTTGAAGGCACAGGTCAAATTCGAGTATGAGTCGAATTTGAATAAGGTCAAAGGTCAATGAACTTTCCATGACTGGCACTGTGCTATGTTGTACACACAATAATCTTCTATACCTTAGAGGTAGGATTGTCAAAATTCATACAAGAGGTCCATCTCTTGAAGGTGCCAGGTCAAGTTCGAATCTGAGTTGAATTTGATTAAGGTCAAAGGTCATCAAAGGTCAATGAACTTTCCATGACTGGCACTGTTCGCTGTGTTGTACACACAATAACTTTCTATAGCTTCGATGTGGGCTCACCATATTCATACCAGAGGTCCATCTCTTGAAGTGCAGATCAAGCTCGAATATGAGTCGAATTTGAATAGGTCAAAGGTCAATGAACATTCCATGACTGCCTGCGTAGCGAGGCGAGACATAGGTACATGTATCACTATTTCCGGCGTAGGCGTCGGTGTAGGCGTCGGCGTAAGGCGTCGTCAAACAATTGTTTGTACACACAATAACATTTCTATAGCTTCGAGGTGGGATCACCAAATTCATGCCAGAGGTCCATCTCTTGAAAGGCGCAGGTCAAGTTCGAATTTGAATAAGGTCCAAAGGTCAAAGGTCAATGAACTTTCACATGACTGGCACTTGCATGGAATAATTATAGTTCATAGTATTAACAGCATTTAATAGTGTTATCTGATTTCCAGGGATAAAGTAGGCCTATACCATTATTGCGTATAATAAACTGTCAGAACACACAATTCACCCCTAAACTGCTGACAGCCTCAGAAGTGCATTAGTTTTGACATGCAGTCTCTTCATGACTGCGACATGCAGGCGAGACAACGCTCTGTTCGTTTGCCTTGTTGACATGCAAATCCTTACTCTGTCTTTAAGCACTACTATATAGCTCAGATATCAAAGTTTGTACAATTGTGTCCAGTGGCGTACCGTGGGTCAGCTCATTGGGGGGGGCACGCAGTCACTCAGCCGAAATTGCATTTGAGATGGGGGATTTTAGCGCTGCGAACGCCTAAACGTTCGATAGGGACGCGGGATAGGGTACCCCTGTCAATTTTTTGTTGTTGTTGTTGTTTTTGCTAACTTTTGTGTTAAAATGCTATTTAAAAAAATCGCCGCTATTAATATATAGGCTTATTTTCATAGTGAATATGTGTTTGTATTGTATGTCATTAGTGGTGAAAAGGCAATTCCGCGAGCGAGCGTAGCGAGCGAGCGAGCGGTTTGAAACATTTTGAAATTCCAAGAAGAAAAATGCGTTTTGCAGGCCCGTTGCCATTTCAAAGGAGGGGGTGCGTATAAGTCAATAAAATGGATGACAGGGGGAAGGGCTGACCATCCTAATGGATGGGTTCCAGAGTTTCAAGTATAGGGTCTCCGTCCTAGGTTGGGGTCAGGGGGTTCCGCCCCGTGACGCTCATGGTTTCTACCAGTTTCATTCTGCCAACACGATTTTCTTTTAAATGGACAGTCAACAATAACAAAATAACCCCATTTTTTTTCAAAATCGTAACTTCATTCATAGGTATGAATTCAGTAGTCTGAAATGCCGATAGCAGGTTATTTTTCATACGTGGTGATGATTTGTCGGGGGTCAGGGGGCAGAGCCCCCTGAAGCTGAAGCTCGAGCATGAGTTTGACCGGTTTTATAAGCTTATTGTGCCCTTTTGATAAGACACTTTTTTTTATAATGGACAGCTACAGTCGACAATAATAAAAAACGAAACAAAACAAAACAAACACCCGCTTACGAACTTCTTGGCACTTCCATCAGTCCATGGTATAATTTTTTTTATTATGAACTGCTGATAGCAGGTGACTTTCAAAACATGACTGTAACATATCGGGGGTCAGGGGGCGGAGCCCCCTGAAGCTCATGGGTTCTAGCGGTTTTATGAGACTATTTTGACCCTGTCATCACTGTTTCGTGAAATTTAGGGCCTACATTCAAGAATAATAAAAAAAACGTACGATAGAAATACGTTCTTTAGCAATTCTGCGAGCGACAGATTTTGAAGGGGAAAATGATTCCACGGGAGGGGAGGGGGATACTCTCAGTCTAACACAATGAATAATATGGGAACGCCTGAATATTTACATTGATGCACAAACCTATATACTACCACTTTGAATAGGCTCAAAAGAACGTGTTTACTCTCAAAATTGATATTACAATTTGCCCAGTCGAATTGCGCCTGCTAAGGGCGTAGGCTGGGGGGGGGGGGGTTCACTGGGTGCACGTGCACCCCCCCCCGCAGAGCCTTAGGAGTTCCACCCTAATAGCAAAAAAGAAATTTGCACCACCTTTTTTTGCTTTCAACGCCTGATTTTCTCAACTTTAGTTCCACCTCCCTAAGATATGCACCTCCCTGTTCCACCTCCCCGAGATTGCACCTCCCCATGCCGAAACCAGCCTACGTACGCCCTTGCCTGCATGTTACATCCAGCGGAGTTTATGCAGTTCATGACTAAAACCAGAACCAGAACAAATACAGTAAAATGAACAGTTGTATTTAAGGTTAAAAAACGAGGACTTTCGCTGAATGTCTATTTCAGAAGGTGCACTATATCAATTTCTAGCTCGGTTCGCCTCAGTTTTTCATTTTCTTTTTCTTCCTTGTCTTTTTTT
>JZLH01S0287937.1:0-11520 GCA_001188425.1 Eucidaris tribuloides
AACCAAGCAAAAGGCTAAAAGCAATTACTATTTTTCGCGCATACGCCCACGTCAGGTCAGTGCATGTCCACGACATATCTTTGAAACACAGAGTCAACCGTGACACTTCGTACTCCTCTACAAGTAATGTCGATAAAGACACGACAACTGGATTATCAAATCGATTCGAAAAGAATCGTATTCACTGGCGTACAGATGGGGTTTTGGGGTGCGCTTGACGCCCCCCCCCCCCAAAATGAAATTTGATCATGGGTCAGAGAGGCTTATGTTAACAAATGTATTTTTTTTTCAACAGTTAGGTGAATTGATGGCAGATTCGTAAAATTTGCATTTATTATTCATATTTTCCATAGCTGTTACTATCTCATTTACAGTTAAACAGAACAACTGTTAATGAACCACAAATCCTTAACATTTGACTGCCCTGACTAGAGCATTTACGACACCTGGATGCAGAAGAGATTTATATTGCTTATAACTGGTTTCTTTGCCTTCACTATAGTAATAACATAAATTTGCAATATGTATCAAATAATCAACAAATTTACCCACTGGAATCGAATATTTTCATTAATTATTTCTAACAACTTGGACTCTTCTTAACTGAAACTAAAATACGCGAGTACACAATGGTAGGGTAATGCTTTATGTTGTAACACTAAACTTTCTTGTAAATACTTTTTTATTAGTATCATTTCTGACCCCCAAATGATTTTGCTTATTACGCCACTGTACACCTGTTGTACGGTCCTGCAGAATTCAAACTAATCACGTAACGTCAACTTTATTGCTACCACGGTTGTATGCAACGGAGTTCGGAGGGTCGTTATCCCCCCCCCTTCCCAAAAAAAAATCAAAAAAAATCAAAAGTGCGCATTTTTCCTGATATTTTTTTTCCAAGCGGCCTGTTCACAATGACATAAAGAAACGGTACCCGCGTTGATCAAGTACATTTAATACCATCTCTGTTATTTCATTGTGAAAAACATCCGAAAAGACTATGGAACCAGGACCCACCAAAGAAACGTAACATTTAGATCACATCTGCTGTTATTGTCATTGTGAAAAAACATCGCCGAGAAAACTATGAACCAGACCCACCAAGAAAAAAAATCAGCAAACATCCCTGCTGTTAACATTTTGCTTATTACGTAGCACTGACACGCTGTGTGTACGTCTGCAACATTCAAAGCTAATCACGTAACGCACTTTATTGCCTACCACGGTTGTATGCAAACGGAGTTCGGGAGAGGTCCGTATAAAGCCCCCTGCCCCCCCCCTTTCCAAAAAAAAAATCTCAAAAAAATCACAAAGGATGCCGCATTTCCTGATATTTTTTTTTTTCCGAGGGCCTGTTCACAAGAATTAAAGAAAACCTTGATCAAGTAGCATTAATCACATCTTGCTGTTATTCATGAGTGCAAAACATCCCGAAAAACATTAACCAAGACCCACCAAAGAAAAAAAATCAGCAAACATCCCTACCTGTAAGCATTTTTTCACGACAGTTAATGACAACGATATCCAGTCACATTCCTCGAGGCATTTTCACGATTTCAAGAAAGAAAATTGCTCAAAGAATCCGAGGATAAAGCGAGAACGAAGGCAGGGGTTCCTTAAGAACACGCAGTCAACCTAGGAGAAAAGATGCAGGTACAACGAGGCTTGCATATCCATTTCCAGTTCAACCACCCGTTCTTACCACTCCAAGAAGAAATACATCCCACGGATATGCAGCCACACGAAGGTTCAAGAATTCAGGTTCTGCCAGTTCAGCTCTTTCACGAGCCAAACCGCCACCTGCAGAGCTCTCGGCTCGACTATCTCACCGACGGCCTTCTCGTTTTAACAAGGACTTGTCTGTTGCACCCATCGGACGTTAAAGCCACGGTCTAACCAATGACACACAAATTTAAAAAATATATATATAATGAGCCAAATAATCCTCCGTGATCTAAGTGTCTTTGATAAGGTCCTAAAATCGAACCCGGAAAAAAATATGTATTCAAAAACTGATATATGTCTGCTAACTAAACTCGTAAATTCTATGGGAAAATTGAAACATTTTCCTTCAAATAGGTTTATCAAATGATATCTATTTAGCACGTTTAATATACACTTAAATTAGCTGCAAAACCTGCTTGGTCAATTCGAAGATTATTGTAACTGACAAGATTATACATATTACAAAAGAAAGCGATAAGGATTGTTTCTGGATGCAACGTATGCTTGCACACAACGAAACCAATCTTTCAATCATTTGAAGTTAAAGCGGCAAGGGCATCTCTTTGCATGCCTAGAAATGTAAAATTTTGTAATACCAATGAAATTTGAGCCTGATCAGCTTTGTCAGCGGACGGACATTAACAAATTCCTGAAAGTTTAAAGGCTTGTAAAAATAAGTAGTGAAATGTATCAACTATCAAGCTTGTGTATGGTTCATTGTAAAGAGTATCACTGAAAGTGTTAAATGTTTATTAGAATTTCGTTGCCATGTTACCTACTTTCCCCTACTAGCTCCACTCCTATATATTCACTTTCAGTCTTCCTATTTTTCCTCCCTCGGACTGGACTCTATCCTTTCACCTTCGTTCTACTACGCCGACCGGACCTGTTTCTTACAATCTCATATGTTCAGAGTCTTGACTTTACCTACACTGTGCAGTACTTTGATTCGCTACCGTGACCTTCGTTCAGTCTGCTTGTGCGTTAATCCTACTACTGCCTCGCCATTTTCCTCTCAGTACTTCCTGCTCTCGTCTCTCTTACTCTAGTTCTACACTCTTTTGACTCTCTCTCATCTGAGTCGTTGACTACTATCATCTTTCTCTGGTTACTCTTCTACGTCATGTTTACTTATATAGCTTTGATGTTATCCTTCAAGGCTAGATACTTACGTCCGTACCTAGTATCACTTCTCTACTTTGCTCCTCTCACTTTACTCTTCTACACTATTCAAGTTCATTACTATGCATTTGTGTTGTAGCTCAATTTTCTAACTTCCTCATTTCTTACTTACGGGTTCTTATCTCCTAGTGTAGACTGTTCGCTTATTTTCATTTAGATCTCCATCGCGCTCTCTGACGATTTGATTTGCCTCTACTCCGTCTCCTTGACTTTTCTGCTTCTTTTACGACGTGTCGTCTTCTGTCTTCTACTGACATGACTATCCCATGTCTTTACTGTGTTCTTCTTGTATACTCTTGCAATGTATCGCTACTAGTTTCTCTGATCTTCTCTTAGTTAACATCCTTTGCGTACTCTCCTCGATCTTACTCTCTTCGCATTCGATCTGCTACGTTACTCCTTGTTCACTCTCTGCTTGTTCTTAGCTGACTGCTTTGCTCTGTGACTCTATTCTCATCTACTCCAGAGTGTCATGTATTTTTATTGATATATTAGAATCCATGGAATATTCGAATGCTCACGGACGGACAGGACAGAAATGGGTTTCTTACACCTTATCAGTGATCTTTTGTTGTTTCTATATCTTATGAAAGCAATGCTGACAATTCTTTTCATTGCCGAGATGTTAAGTTTCAATAAGTTGACGATCCCTGACATTATGTAAGCAAGCTTTAAACTTTGCTAGGGAACAAAAAAGTTTTGTCACGACGGACATTTGGCGTCAGCGTAACGGACATTTGTGTCAGCGGATTGGCATTATCCCTACTAAAACCGATATAAAGCCCATCTCCTTCGTAATTTATATCACCAATAACATGAAAAGATGAAAAAAACTAGAATTTGGTGGTGTCCATACGACACGGATGCCCCCGCTAAGCGCTATCAAAATAAGCATCTCTTAGGGCTGTGGTCACAAATAGAAAAAGTGGCCTGCTCGGCGGCGGGCGACGAGTTTTTAGCTAATTTCGCTCCGGTCACCGAGGCAGGAGGCCGCACAGGGCAGCACGCGCTGGTTTTAGGGCCATCGGTCGTCGCGCGCTGATGGAATTTAAAGCGCTCAGTAAAATTCCTGGCGCCGTCTGCTCGATTTACTCGCCCGCCCCAAACCAGCTCGGTGTTCCGGGCGGTTTACCGGGGGCGCTCGCACGCGGTCATCGACCCTAATGCGAGCAGATGCACCGTCCGAACGATTTATGGTAGTGGTTTTATATGTGAAGATAATCGCCAAGGTGATAAACAATCCTGCTAACATCCAAACCAGCTGGAATAAATAGAATTGTTAGTAGAACAGAAAATAGAAAAGCAAAGGTTTCATACTGGCCTCCAACTCTCATACTACCAATATAAATGCTTGAAGAACGCAAGAGGTACTGTGAACTGGAGCTTGCTCCTTGACACCTGAAAGCTTGCCCGCGAGCAACAAATTGTATCTTGACAACACAGATAGCTTGCCCACGACGCCAACAATGTATGCCACAATAATATTCATAAGGAAGCAGATAAGAAAAAAGATCACCACTGGCTTTGGAAGAAAAAACATCCATAAATTTAAATACATCGTAACTGGCACAATACAGATCATTGTGTGCTGTAGTGTGTGTGTGTGTGCTGTGTGTGTGTGTGTGTGTGTGTGTTGTGTGTGTGTGTGTGTGTGAGTGTGGTGTGTGCGTGTATGTGTAGTGTGTGTGTGTGTGTGTGTGTGTGTGTGTGTGTGATGAGTGTGAGATGTGATGTGATGTTGTGGTGTGTGTGTGTGCTGTGTGTGCGTGGTGTGTGTGTGTGTGTGTGTGTTGTAGGTGTGCTGTGTGTTTGTGTGTGTGTGTGTGTGATGAGTGTGTGGATCGTGTGTGTGTGTGCTGTGTGTGTGGTGTGTGTGTGTGTAGTGTGTGGATGTGTGTGTGTGTGTGTGTGTGTGTGTGTGTGTGTGTGTGTGTGTGTGTGTGTGTGTGTGTGTGTGTGCTGTGTGTGTGTGTGTAGAACAAAGCATATAAATTGCTGGCTCAGTCGGCTGTGTGAAACAATTTCGTAAACAGCATAATGTACTTATTACATAACATAAAATTTTGCACAATTGATACAATTTCTACAACAACTCTACTCAATATAAATGCTTTGAAGAAACGCAGAGGTACTGTGAACAAATGTACGTTGCTCCTTGGAACAACTCTGAAAGCTTGCCCGACGTAGCAACATGTTATCCTTGACACCAGATAGCTATGCCCAACGAGGCCAACAATGTATGCACATAATATTCATAGGAACAGATATAAAAGAAAAAAAAGATACGAAAAAAGATCATCACGGCTTTGAAAAAAAACATCTCATAAAATTTAAATACATCGTAACTGGCATACAGTCATTGTGTGTTGTGGTGTGTGTGTGTGTGTGTGTGTGTGTGGTGTGTGTGTGTTGTGTTGGTGTGTGTGTGGTGTGTGTGTGTGTGTGTGTGTGTGTAGGGTGTGTGTGTGTGTGTGTGTGGTGTGTTTGTGTGTGTGAGTGGAGTGTGTGTGTTGTTGTGTGTTGTGTGCGTGTGTGTGTGTGTGTGGTGTGTGTGTGTGTAGGTGTGTGTGTTGTGTGTGTGTGTGTGTGTGTGTGTGAGTGTGTGTGTGTGTGTGTGTGTGTGTGTGTGTGTGTGTGTGTGTGTGTGATGTGTGTGTGTGTGTGTGTGTGTGTGTGTTAGTGTGTGAAAAAGCATATAATTGTGGCTGTCGGCTGTGGTGACAATTTTCGTAAACAAAGCATAATGTATACTTATTAACATACATAAAATTTTGCAACATTGGAACAATTTGCCAGTGGTGCATGTCAGCATCCACGCGCCCTCCGCCTTTCCCCAGCCATGTCAATAGCCCGAGGCCGCCGGGAATAGCTCCGGGATTTGCACTGACCGTGCAGGAAATCGACAGGGCACCCGCCAAGCATCGCTGGGAGCTCTTACGTCAGCTCACTTCTCCAAAAATCTCTGGACAATGCCTGAAATTCAAGGTGCGACCAAGCCTTAGCGATAGCCGGGCATGCGGCCGAGCAGGCACGCATCGCTGGGCCGACTAATTTTGAATTCACCCGCGCCAGTTACGCGACCAATCTCCCAGCCAGCAACCGTTCGGCAACAGTTGGCGACCGCTCACAGCCTTTAATTTAGAGGCTTCGACGCTTTGACCTAAATTGTTCGACGGCGACTGCTCGATTAGTCGGTGCCCAGGCGGCGCCCACCCGGGGCCACCCGGCGTGCTTTGGGCGGCGAGTAAAATCGAGGCAGGCGCCGCTAGAATTTAACTCCGCACTAAAACTTTAGCGGCGACCGACGCGATGCTCTAAAAACACAGCGGTGCCTGGGCGGCTGCGCTCGTAACCGGGCGGAATTGGCTAAAAACTCGCCCCCGGCCGCCGAGGCAGGCCAATTTTTGTATTTGTGACCAATTAATGTCAGACACTCCTCAGCGTGCTCCAATAGAGGCCAACATCTAGATTTTCGTACAAAGTTTTCTAAAAGGCCACATGTATTTTTTTTACAGTTTTCATTGAATAAAAAAGCAAAAAGCACAGGAGAAAAACCATTGGAGGCAGGGGGCGGGAGGTTTTATGTTAATAGCCGACAGTGGGGCAACCAAATAAATATAACCGAGGCTTGCCAGTGGAAATATTCCGGAGGAGCCCATTGGTCCGCCGCCAGTACGCATTCAACCTGCAGGGTCCTACCGATCACCGGTGGCTACCGGCCGATTTCTGAAAATCGTCCGATGGTCGGTGGGGGACCGCCAAATCGCCCGGTGACCGATGGGAGACCGTCTGATGGCCGGTGGGAGACCGCCAAATCGCCTGATGACCGGTGGGAGACCGTCCGGGAATCGTTAGTCATCCATCGGTTACTGCCGCGTCGCCGCGCAGAGAGGTTCCCTCGATTTGCCCAGTTTTGACTTAAATCGATCGTGACCAACAGGAAATCGACAGGGCGCGCCCGAACATCGCTAGGGGGCTTTACAGGCCGCTCAACAATGCTGCAAGAATCGCTGGCGCGATGCCTAAATTCCAGCGGCGACCGAGCAGGCTATAAATCGGGCGTGCGCCGCTTTTATTTGTTGACCACAGCCTTACTGAGTATATGGAAACCATTTTGCATGAGCTGTGACCTTTGACATTTGATTGGCAGACTCCAACTTGAACTCAACTTGTATTTTAGTGTCACCTACCTACATACCAAAATTTTTTAAATTCTGTCAAATATATTTTTTAAGGAAACCGGAAACCGGAAACCGGAAACCAATCTGCATATATAATGAGCTGTGTCCTTTGACCTTTGACCTGCAGACTTCAAAGTCAAACTTGACCTGTATTTTAGTGTCATCTACCTACATACCATTTTTTTTTTTAATTCCGTCGAATATTTATTAGGTTATCATCCGGAAACCAATCTGCATGTACAGTGTGTATCAAAAAAAGTAGCCACTTAAAAAAAAAAATATTACACGAAAATTTCACGATCTTGAGATGATTTTTTTATATGAATATTTCACCTTGGATCTAAGCTATCTGATGACACTGTTCGTATTGAAAGTATTTCACGCATGAGTGAGCACAACCCTCTTCTGTCCAATCGGCCAAAAATACATTTGCGCACAGAATGGTGTTCTTATCATTATTGTCGATGTTTAATGCCTCACAGACCGGTGCTGCAGAAGCTCTCAACTGATGTGCACAAATCCTCAGCGCTCAGAGAACAGATTATGTCAATTTTGCGGCAAAAAAAGACAAAAATGAAGCAATGATTCAGATACACACTCCCAAACGAGAAGAAAATGTCATGTTTGCAAGATGAACTGTGAATTGACAAAAACAAATGACATTTTCTTTTTTTTAGGAGGATATATCTGAAACATTGCTTCGTTTTTGTCTTTCTTGTCACAGAATTGATATCAGCTCTTCTCTGAGCATGCCGGGAATTCAATGCTTGTGCATATCAGTTGAAATCTTCTACAGCATCGGTCTGTAAGGCATTAAACATCGACTATAAGAACACCACTCTGTGCGCAAATGCATTTTTTGGCCGATTGGAAAAAAGTGGGTTGTGCACACTCATGCGAGAAATACTTTCAATACCAACAGTGTCATCAGATAGCTTAGGTCCAAGGCAAAATATTCATATAGAAAAATAATCTCAAAATCATGATTTTTTTAATATAATTTTTTTCTTAGTGTCTACTTTTTTATACACACTGTATAATGAGCTGTGACCTTTGAGCTTTGACTGGCAAGCTAGGGGGATGGATGGAAGGACGGACGGACAGGTGCAGCACTTTAAAAAGCGCAGTTTTATATTACAAATTGTCCATCACACACTCAACTAGACCTTTACCCATTCTAAAAAAATTAATCGTTGCCGATAAGCATTCAAGTGTATGTATGTTTCTTCAAGCCTGTTGATAATGAATACATTTCAATACTTGGAATTCAACTTGCATAATAGTTGTTGCTTATCGGGCAAGCTTTCAGGTTGTTAGGGACCACCTTTGTTTAAAAGGTATGCATACAATTTGAAAAGATTAGTGAAAGGAGAGCAATGGCCTAGTTTCCATACTACAACACCTCTCTGGTCTGACTTGTTTGACTTTTTGTGAATTTTCAAACAGTCCATTTCTTCCAATTCATTGACCTGATGTATTTCTTTCAAGTTCTCACAGAAATTCAATCAATCTCACAAACGAAAAATAAATTTCTGTCCCCGATAGCCGTCTCCCATTGCACAGTAACTTTGTACTGTGATAGCGCCCTCTCGTGATTCATTGACAAATAATCCAACTAGTCGTACAAATCAAAGATAATACAGCGCTTTAGGATCTTTGGTACAAATAATAGTTTTATGAGATGAATGATCGTCGCTTGTCCGGCAGAAGAGCCCTAGCAAATGTTCCTGGCAGAAGGGCCTTAACCTTTAATTGCCTCTAACTTGAAAAACAGGCTCTTTTCACATGAAATCAAGGTCGTGTAATTTTTAGACCCTTCTGTCAGTCTGTTAAGGGCAAAAATAAAAAGGCATTATTTCTCAAATTTGAGAAAATTTACTGTTAAGACCTTTCCTGCCGTGAGCATATGCTAGGGCCCTTCTGCCGGACAAACGAAGTGATGTAATATGATGTGATACAATTTTATAATATCATAATTTTAACAAAATAATAAATAACAACGTTTTCTTTACCGATGCAGTGTAGCCACTTAAAGGCAAGGTTTACCCTGACATCAAGTTCGTTTTAATAAAATCAGAACAATGAGAGAAACATGTTAATGAAAGTTTGGCGAAAATCCACCGAAGAATAACAGAGTTATGGAATTTTCAACTTTTGCATTTGTGACGTCACATGCGAGCAGCTCCCTATATGTCATGTGATATAAATTCCATAAAAGTGCCGTTTTCTCAGAAATTTGAAAATGACCTTTACCTGTGCATTCAATATATTATAAGAAACATTATTGCATACATGATTCTATGAAGAAAAAAAAAAACCATTCACTTATCGTGAACCATTAAAAAGTGGCAATATGCAATTTATATTACATGGCATATTGGGAGCTGCTCGCATGTGATGTCACAAATTTAACACTTTGAAACCCCCGGGGGCCCAGTGCCATTACAACGTGTACACCATGCGCGTGTGAAAAAACGCGAAAAAAAGGGTTGTTTTTCACGGTCGGGCGATGTACGCGCGTACATTGAAAAGGGTATCAAAATCACCAAAATCGGGGGGAAAGGGTATACTTTTAACAGAATGTTACTTTAAAAAGGTATCTTTTCAGACATGAATACTTGTTTAGGGTATTCTGAGATCGACAGATAATTATTTGTTTAGGGTCTATTTTGAAAGTCCATACACGCGCATGGTGTACACCTTATGGCACTGCCCAGGCCCGTAACCAGAATTTTTTGGGGGAGGTTCGAAAATCTGAGTGAACGGACCTTTTGCGAGGGAGCGAAGCGACTGAGCGGGGAGGGTGTGGGAGGGGGTTCCCCCCCTCAGAGCAAGGAAATTTTTTGCATTTTAAGCCCCCCCCCAAAAAAAAAAAAAAACAGGCGTTTTGATTCCTATTTTTTACAGGTATAACGGCAGTATGATTTTGGATGGTGTTTACATGTGCATGAGAACAGAACATAAGTCACTGAGATGAAACGTGAAAAACGGGACAATTTAATTCTACTTGAACTTTGTTCCGGGCTTTGTCCCACTCACTGGCGTAGCCAGGATTTTTCAATAGGGGGGCCAAGACGTGGAGAATCGACTAAGCGAAGGACCGTACCCCCCCCCCCCAAAAAAAAAAACAATGTTTGTTTGCCTTTAAGTGGCAAAACACAGGGGGTAGGTAGGTCGGGTCATTTTGTTTTTTATTCATTTTTTAAAATTAATTTTTGTTTTCTTTTTTGGTAGAATTGGGATAGCTTTGGGGAGGGTCTGGGAGGGGGTTTCCCCTGCCAGGGTAAGAAAAAATGCATTTTCACCTTTAAAAATCTATATTTTTGGTTCTCTTTAGTGACAAATCAATCCAAATATTTCATCCATTTTCACTTCATTATTCTGGCTAATTAGACAAATAATATTTGCATTTTTACCTTAAAAATATAAAAGTATATACTTTCAATTAGCAAGATTATTATCATATTATCATATTAGCGTATTAGACGTATTTGTTTTTGGGGGTCACATTATTATTTGTCACAATATCTAATTAATGCCCGAATAACAACATTTTATATTTAGACCTATATTCTGGAAAAGTAGCCAATTCTTATTGTGGGGAGAACGAGTGAGGGATCACCCCCTATGCAGAACGTGACGTTTTTCTTATACCCCTACTAAAAAGTTGACAAATTGCAAAATTCTGAAAACATAAAACAAGAATATGTTTAAACAGTAGCGCAAGGCACTACAAAACCATTAAAGGTTAGTGACATGATTGGAAACACTTGAAAATGCCTCAAGAACCAAATGAGTTGAAATATGTACCAACTATGCATTAGCAGGAGTGGATCTCTCACCTCGGAGGATTTGTCTGTAATTTGTTTACTTACGGAGAATCAAGCATAAACATAGGAGTATTTTAATACGATGAAAATAAGCCCCATATAGAGCCACACAGCAGGTTTGCCTGCTACGAGTGATATTGGCATTGTTTATATTTGAACGAGTCAACGTCTGACTTCAAGATTTTCACAGGAGAATCCTTGCATAGTTTACTTGATTCTAGAGTAGTTTCAGCCCAAGTTGAGGACTAACCCCAATCATGTCACTTACCTTTAAACATACACAATATTTAATTTTGCGGCACACCTCGCGCGGAAGATTGCTGGTCTGTATTGCAAGTTTTGCGCGCATAGCGCGCCGAAAATTTTGATATTTTATTACAATGCCAATGTAAATATTGGGGCAAATATATGTTTTGCCCCTCCCTAAAAAAACTGATAAATTGGAAAATGACATGTTTAACAAGCAATGTAAGGCACTACAAAACCATTAATTGTAATTCTATTCCTACGCCAATGAAAATATTAGGGCAGACATATTGTATTGCTCCCCCTCCACCCCCCCCCAAAAAAAAATATGACAAATTGAAAAATGATATGTTTCA
>JZLH01S0287974.1:7012-17389 GCA_001188425.1 Eucidaris tribuloides
GTCAACGTAACCGAGGGCGCAAGTTCAAACATAACTCCTCGAGTATATGGATATATTGTTTATACTGCCTCATCGAATTAACAGGGAAATTACACACACAAAAAAAAGGGAAAATGAAATGTACTTACGGTAACCCCTACGAGTAAGTATGTGTCGCTCGGCTTACAGGTGCGCGATATTTTTACTTGCGGTACGGATAGGGATACAATTCCATTAACGTATACTCTAGTTAGTCGAGTACCAATTTCATAAACCTATAAAATACTAATTTAATCCTCATTCTTATTTTAACTATAATCCTAACTCAAATTTGAAGAACTTAACCCAGTGTTAATCTTAAACATTGTCAAACTTAATACGGGCGTAGGACGCTATAATGTCTTTCACACGCACGGAAAAAAATAGCGTACGGTACATGTGTTTGTACACACGATCCATTCGGCTTTTAATTAAGCTCAAATCGCGATCCCGCTGTCGAGAGTACAATAGTACTTTACTATTATACTCTCCGACTACTATAGTACTTTCAGAACGATTGTCTCCCAGACTCACAGAATAGTGTGTTTATTTTTCATCATGTGACATACTTTTGACCAACCAGAATTCAAGAAACTTACAATGATGGATATAATGAGCACTATTCTCATGTAAAAAGGGTGAAAAATAGCACCATTTTCTTAAAAAGACTGCTATCAAATACCTGTTAAAATGGTATTGTGACAAACTGGTGGTAAATTAAACCCTTTTTTTTCTTAGAATAATATAGCAGACTTGGGTTTGTCACATCAAAAAATTAGAGAGAAGAGCAGCATTCATTTCGAACGTTAGTTTTACCCTTTGAAGGTCCAGGTATCACATGACGTGATTTATCGTTTTCTTTATCGGGTTCACTGCAGCAACGGAGTAGGTATCAGAAAACAAACAAAAATAGAAAAAAAGGAAGAGATAATAGAAAAGATTTGAAATGTTAATCCCTCAATGTTGATTTAAAATGCATTTCCCTATTTTCCTCTAGTGATCAAATTGCAGTAATTACATTTTTGTACGTTTTCTTAACAGCATTTTTACAAACATATCTTCCAATAAAACTCTTTTTCCGAATTCTAACGAGTGGGTGTAAATTTTCAATTTAAGCCCAAGTATAATGATTTAAGCGCAAATATGATTTTGGTGGAAAATACAACTTTGTCATCACCACAGATATCAGAAAACAACATCAGAAATAGTAAACTTGAAAATAACTTGATAGCTCGTATAGGTTTGGTTAATGGTGAAAAGTAAAATCCTTTGCAATTATGTCTTGTAGATAGATCTATCAATGCCTTGAAAATTGCTCGCTTTGAAACTCTTATTTTTGTTTTTAGAAATTAATCAACATATAAAATGTCGCGTAGGTAATGTACATACCGCTAGACGCTCTCCTATCTGAACATCATACTCTGTTCCTATAAACCACTTTTAGTTGACTTGATATAGCTTTTTGATGTCTAGAGTGAAAATAGAATACTTTGTCAAAGATTATCGAAAATTTTGTCTGGTCGACCAAAACTATACTGGGGGGGGTGGGGGGGGGGTAAAATGATCCTTGTAAATGTTTTGTTTCGCTAATAGGTGATACTTTTTCTGTTCTGTGTATTCCTTCCACAGTTACCTGAAATCCACGACAAGATTCTAACGATTTTGACGTACACTGGTTGTGGTGTGACTATCGTCTGTGCAATACTCACTCCTCTTCTCTTCGTGGCGTTTCGGTAAGACGGAGTAGATTAATAATCTATGTTAATTTTTCCCAGGAATGCTGTGTAAAGGTTGAAGTATTAAAGCCCAAGTACAGCTTTGGTCGATCAGACAAAATTTTGGTCTATCTTTCACAAAGTATTCTATTGTCACCCCGCCAGACATCATAAAACAACATCAAACCTACTGAAAATTGTTTATAGTGACAAATTACGATTTTTAAATGAAAGGAGAGCATCTACCGGTGTGTATATTACATATAGGAAATCTCGGGTCCCCCCCCCCTCGCAAGAATGCGAGGGTTTCAGAGCGAGCAGGGCATTGAAAGATCATACAGGCGTATCTAAAAACATAATTGCAAATAATTTAATTTTTTATCGTTTACCAAAACTATACCCTGGCTCTAACCCTTGGGTTGCTCGGTTCGCCAGTTTTTAGAGATCTATAGAAGCACAGACTGCAAACAATGAGTAGATATTTATCAATCCTTCTTAATCCTCCTTAATACAATACTATGCTCACAGGTCCAGTAGGTCACTCACAACCTTTATGTATGAAAGAAGTGTGCTCATTGTGCACTAATGTCAAATTTCATTGATGCGAACATTTTTTCACCTTATCTACAGTCGCGTAATTATCCAAATCACTCAGGGAGTCGGAAAATGTCAGCATCAATCGCTGGTTCCACTGCAACCAAAGTAGAAAAGGCAGCGCGAAAAAGCACCCAAGATGTTGTCCGATATAGTGATAACATCCGTCGAGCCACAATGATCACCATCAACTGATAAAAAGAAATGACATTGAGGAATGTTGGAACAAATTGGACGTCATTAGTTGGTGCCAAGTGGGAGCATACTTTCCTTCCAGCGGTGAAGGAGGGGGGGGGGGTCACAATGGTAGCGTTCCCCTAAAAGAACCGAAAGTGGTATGTGTGTTGTATATTACATGGATATATACATGAGCAAATATAAATACATACATACAATGACTGTGAAAACGATAATAACGAAGAGTATGATGACAGTGACGACGATGGCGAAAACAAATCATTTTGCAGAGGTAGTGTTGGTGATAGTAGTGATACCACTACCATAAAAAAATATTATATAAAAAAATCATCATCATCATCATAATGTTGATAATAAAAATAATTGATACATAATAGTATTACTCTTATAAATGATTATATCAACAATAATAATCAACTATAATGTTACTACTACATGTACTAATGGTCATTATGATAGAATAGAGTAAAAATCTGTAAATAAGACACCTCAGGGAAATATAGTGTAGCTGTATTTGAATTTTCCAATAATTATTACTATATAATGAATACAATCTATCCAATTAATTTGATCATGTACAGGCTGATGAAAGGCGAACGTGTCATGCATACCATGCTGTTGATTGCTATCGGTGCAGGACAAACCATCTACCTCGTGGGAATTGACCGGACAGAGAATAAAGTATGTCGTCGATTGATCAACCCATTTAATTGATATTAGAGAAGACTCGGCAAAGAGTCAGATTCAACCACGTTCCGGGTCAAGTTTGACTAACATCCGGATCAGCTTGACACGGATTGTGGTCTAACCTTACCCGGAACGTGGTTGAATCAGACTTCCATTGGAGTGTGGTCCCAACTGACCCTTCTCAGAGTCCGTCTTACACGGGCTTTTTTCTGTGTGAATTTGCGTGCTAAATTGTATTTATAATTATGTCGTCGGTATAGAACCAGAAGGGCAATAATGCAAAATACATTGACAACCAGAAGGGCGTTAATGCCATTGACTGTGTACAGTGATAGCGCCTTTCTGGTTCTCAACCGGTTATGCGTCAACGCCCTCCTGGTTCTATACCGACGATGTATTGCTTATTTATTCTTTACTCTGTTGAACAGAAAAAATAAAATCCGGCAATTTATTGGCAGCTTGGTAGGAAATGACCTACTTTATAGCGATATGACTGTATTTTTTCTGTGCAGGTGTTTATGGTTTTCGATGGTAACAAGGGCTATAAAATACATTATGCAAATGTTAATAAAGTTCTTATAGCATTTGGGTTTTTACTTGTATGTAATATTGATATTTTCTTTTGCAGTGGCGTAATACGGCTGATTAATGTGAATCTAACCGCATAACAAGGTATTTTTGATGAAACTGATTAATATAGGTGTGCCTGTTTTGTTTCAACAGGTGTTATGTACAACCATCGCCATTTCCCTCCAATACTGTATGACGTGTGCGTTTTTCTGGATGTTACTGGAGGCGATCTACCTATATCGGAGTGTAGTGACAGTTTTCTCCTCCCAGCCTCACATGGGTCTTTACATCATCATTGGCTGGGGTAAGAATGATTCATTATTGTCAAAGCCTAATCCCTACTACCCATGGGTCTTTTAATCGTCATTGACTTGGGTAAGAATATTACAAAACTGTAAAACTAGCCTGACTCTCAGAACATAATTTGTGATTTATTAGAATGTTCGTTAGTACACCGTGAAAACTGTGTAGGCCTATACGAGTAAATGCCTGTCGAAGCACATTTTTGATATTACTTTATGGTCCACAAGCCACAGATAAAGATAAGCAAATAGAAACTGCCAAATTTTGTATGACAAATTATCTCGATTTACTGTGGTGGACACTGGTGGACTCACTTGAGATACAGTGATGGTGAAAGAAAACCATTTAATAAACAGGTCTTGTATTAAAACAAATATGATGCCAGAACATGCGAAGACTGCGTAAAATTAGATCTCTGCTAATACAGTGCACATTATATTTTTAATTCTTTTTTCTAAAATTCATTTTAGTTTGAAACGAAAATAACGCTAACCTGCTAACAGTGCCTTGAAACATGTCCAATAACAGCATATCAACTTCATTTATCATTTATCTTCCTCTGAGAAAAGTAATTTCCTTTTTTTAAAAAAACTGTCATTCGCTTCAATGGTAAATTTGCCGCGGTCGTCATTCGATTAAAGAGGGAAATATGCACATTGGAATATAAGGGCGTATAAATTCATTAAGGAGCGATACATGTCCATGTGTAGTATAGGTCATGATTGAACCGACAAATTTCTCCTTTTTAATATTATTTGGAAGTGTCTCGGTCAAATACGTTCATTTATGTTTTAAAATGCTGTTTATTTTGTTTTGATAACTCATAGCCTATTGTCCTACTCTGTCGATGGGAACAAATTTCTTTGTAAATTGTGTAGCAGGCGATGAAAATTATGTCATGTTATCTTAGTTTCTCTTACCTTATGTTATCATATTTTCTATCATATCCTACATATCTTTCTTAACTTGCATTATCCTGTCATATCTTATTATATCTTATCTTTCAATTGAGCGCTTTTACACAGTGACTCGATTATACCAACAGTGTACTACGTGAAATATATACAATCAGTTTACGAAAGTAAAAACTGAGTTCTACATGTATTGTTTCCAAGCAGCAACACCTCAACCAGGCTATCTCTGAATGTCGGCAGTGACATGATGAACATTGGAACAAAAAAATACGCAAGCTCTTTATTGTTCCGTCAAATATTCCAAGGCGGACAACGTTTATCTTCGAAACAAAGACTAACATTGTGGATTTTCAATTAAAAAAAATGCCAAAATATAATATCTGAGCTATGGACAAACAAACACCCTAGAATACAAAACTTTGGAAAGTTATATTTTCGCTGGCAATATATGCATGAATTAACGTCACCCATGAATTTCCATTGTGGTGAAGTATGAAATAGCCTAGTTCCACAAACATGAGAGAAAATGCCCTCGGTGAATCCGGTAAACCTGAATACTCCTAGATTCTCACTTTTTAAAGCACTAAATAATCATTTTGAAATATTTTTTTTTCAGGGCTCCATTTTCAGACCTTATCAAACACACTTACAGTATGGGGGATTAAGTACTTCATAATTTTTGAAGTTTGGTCATAGCCATATACACAGGGCGTCATGTGCAAAATCAATTAACGCGCCTGTTAGATACTGTTTATTTCGTTTGAGGCTATTATTTGATTGAAATTATACTCAGACCAACGAGGTGTATGAGTTCATAATGAAGCAGTATTCCTTCCTTTCCTGCATCCATGCTTCATTCTAGGTTGTCCCGCCGCTATTGTTGGTACATCGGTAGGGATATCGTTTGATACGCTAACAAGCGATAAACAGTAAGTCTGAGATTGATGTTTTTTATAAATATTTGTAGCTGTATGCAAAACTGTTCACATCTTACTTCTGCAGTGGTACACAATTATATAAAAAACAGAATGTACAATATCATGGTTTAAGTGACCAAACTGATATGCTTTTCTTGTGAAAAGAACAGTAGGCCTACTCTGAATCTCTGCTATGCAATCCATATATTTTGTACTCAAAATCTCACGGCCTGCAGTAAAAAGAAAAAAGAACACTCTGTGGGATAACACTAACTTTGATATTTTCAAATCGGGTATATTCATTTTGTTATAAAAAAGAATAAAATGTCAACAACATTTTGTTTACGCGGAGTGTAAACATTTTCCCATTCGTAGCAATGATGTATCAGAAGTTTACATCGATTGAGAAAAGTGTAATTAAACACTGGTTTGCTTTATCATTTTATGCTTTACCTATGATCATACATGTATTTCGTTACTCAGTATTAAAGAAAACGTAGTAAATATCATCGAAGTAGTACTTGCATTAACTCATAATTCCAAATTATTTTTAGTCCAAAAAATGCTCTGAAACAACAATATCGATCTTATGTATTTAGTGGTTACCTGTTAAATAGGCCTGAAATTGAACGTGACCCCAATCTAGCAAAATCACACGCTTGTGGCATTTCATATTTCACAGAAACTGGCTTTGAGTGAATAAAGTACCAATTTGACACTGCACAAAATCATAAATTGAAATCGTCATATATTTCCTTATAAGTTAAATTTATGTGAACTGAGTATCAAAATGTAGCTTGCAAAATGATAATCAATACTACAGTATATAAATTTGGATGTCTGCCAACAATTAGATATTTGGTTTTCCTAGATCTGTTCACAATTCTCTACACTTTCATTCAACATTTTTCCTATTAATTTCTTTTTTTCTCCTTTTAGTTGTTGGCTCTCCGTTGACCGAGGAACAATTTATGCATTCGTTGGACCAGCGCTCGCCATTATTGTGGTAACATTATTATTAGGACACCAATAATCGTGACAATACATTCAGTTAGCTTAGATATGAGTTCCTTTGAAAAAAAATCGTAACAGAAATATTTGTCAAATAATATTATGTAGTTTAATATTATTTTGTTGAGAAAATGACCACTGAGATATAATTCCTTTTCAAGATCAGAAAATATGATTGAGCCGAACCTACCAGCGTGATGGGTTTTTGCTTTTACATACGTTGCGGTATAATTCTAAGAACTATGGATATTGATTGATTATTGCACTCCTCCCCCCCCCCCCCCTTATTCCTGCTTTGGACTTTTCTTTAGTTTTCTCTGCCCTGTACTTACCGCTTATGTGGATCGAATTCAAAATAACTCCTCCACTTCGTCAGCAATCCCTAAAGTGGTCTGAGTAGGCACTGGAAAGGCTGCAACAATATGTGTGTGTGTGTGTGTGTGTGTGTGTGTGTGTGTGTGTGTGTGTGTGTGTGTGTGTGTGTGTGTGTGTGTGTGTGTGTGTGTGTGTGTGTGTGTGTGTGTGTGTGTGTGTGTGTGTGTGTGTCTGTGTCCGTGTTTGGGTGTGTATGTGTATGTATGTGTGTGCGTGTGTGTGTGTTTGTGTATGTGTGTGTCTATGTGTATGTGTGTGTCTATGATTGTGTGTGCGTTCATAAATGACTTGGAATTAAAATAGGCTTGACAGTGATTTTGGCAAGAATTCAAATCCAGGTTAAATTTACCCTTTTCTGGGTGTGGTCCAAACTGATTTGTGTAACCAGTCTGACCCAGCGTGTTTGAGAGTGTAAGCATTAGCTTTTTGAAAAGATATCTACCCCACAATTGAATTAAATTCCTCATTTCATATTGCATTTCAGGTTAATATTATCCTTGTGGCCATCGTTCTGAGAGAAATACGAAAACTCTTGGATCGTGATATTACGAAGATCCCTGCGTCAAAAGCCAAGTGAGTGGACGGAGTCAATAATCACCAATAATATAAATTGTATTTTCGATTTAGAGAGCGCCGAATGTGAAATACATCATCCTTAGGAAGATCGGTCAAGACATGGCAGCCACAATAGGCGCACTCATTCCAATCCTACCCCCCCCCCCCAGGGGCGTCGATCCTGGGATGGCAGTCGCCCCCCCTCCCCTTCCCATCAGTGGGGGAGGCAAACATAACGATTTGCCCCCTCCCACATAAGTTTGACAACTTGAAAAACTACGTAAAGCAAGGGCATATTTAAAAAGCCTCGGAAAGCACCGCAAATCCATTAAAAATACTATTAAACATACAAAATTTTAAACTTTTCGGCGCGAAATTCTATATTGCTATTTGGCGCACAAAGAGCGCCGAAAAATGTTGACTTTGTTTTTCACTTTTGCCACCCCAATCCTAAAAATGGATCGACGCCCCTGCTACCGGGAACCCACGTATACACCTGGCGGAGAGCGGCAAAACAGGAAAAAAAAAGTGATTGGTAAAGGAAATATAAATGCCGGGCGTTTGGTATGAACTCGAGACCTCAAGAGTATCAGACTCACACCTTACCAATGTTGCCACAGTTAATCTGCTTTGCATGCATATACTGTGTTAAATGTATCCATTTATATTCACTAATTGTCTTATCGACGATCTATTACAATAATTCTTTAAATTTGCTGTTACCCAGGTGCTTCAATCACAAAGAACAACTTTACAACGAATTATCTCGTTACAAGTATTCCAACAAATTGGAAGCAACAATTTTACGTGTCATCAGGTGGATTTTGAAGTAGCTAGAATGTTTTTTAGATGCTGACTGTATTAACCTAAATAAATAAAATAATAATATTCATTCCGAATTGCAATAATTATACGGAAGAATACCAATATGGCTCCGAAGTTCTACGAAAGCTGTTTTAATTTGTTTTATTTTGCTTATTTTTTATTTTTTTTTTTGCAGCTCTAATCATGGTTTGCTTGAATAATTTTGCATCTTCTCTCTTCCAACGTCTTCCACTCAACAAAAGAAGTCTGCTTTATCGCTCAGGGATGTTTGTGACATCGATACGTAAATTGCTGTATATTTCTATTTTTTCTTATTTTTTTTTTACAGAACCACGGCAAAGGCCCTGTTAGTCCTTCTACCGGTTACTGGAGCTCCCTGGGTGTTCGGTATTCTTGCTATTAACGGAGAGACAATCGTGTTCGACTATCTCTTCACTATTTTCACCAGCTTTCAGGTAAGGCCACATCACAAATATCAATCGGACTACGACTCGACCAAGATACCACAGCTGTTATAGAGAGTCAGGTCTATAGGGGCGGCTTCAGGGTATAATCTTGGGGGGGGGGGGTGACGGGAATGTCTTTCATTGAAAAACACGGTCAAACAGCCAAGCGACAAGCAAAAATGGAGGGCCCCATTTCCGACAGGAATTGGTCCACGGCCAAACCACAACCAAACGGGAATTGATCTACGGCAAACTGGCAAAAATCGATGCGATGTTACCTCGGAATACGTCTATATGGCCGGAAACCTGGGGGGGGGGGGACTTTCCAAAGCACACACATAGAAATAGCATGACAACGCTTAATGACTACTGGTGTAGGATTTTTCTGATCAACTAAAACTGTATACTTGTTACGTTATTTTAAGATAAATTTTGGTACTATGGCTCTCCCATCACATTTAACCAAAGTAACGCACGCAGCTGATCTTAGGTATTAAACAATGTTGACAGCAAATTAATTGATAATTTAATGGTGTTTGAGTCTTACAGAATTGTTGTCTTTCCATTTCTATCTTGTTTTTACAGGGTCTGATGATATTTCTGGTACATGTTGTTGGCAACAAGGAGGTAACTACCCTGGCATTATAGACATTGTGCTTGAACAACTCATTAATAAACATTAATGAGACCTATTAACAATACCACCAAAAAGAAATGCGATCGACGTTTTCTTCCATGCTTTGAGTGTCTTTGATAAGGTCTAAAATTGAAACCCTGAAAAAAATATTGTATTTCAAAATCATTATTTAGTGCTTTAAAAAGTGAAATCTTTCAGTACTGAGGTTGACCGAATTCACCTTGCCTATTTCCTGCCATAGACTAGTCTATGTTAATATAAGCTATTTCATACTCCACCGCAGTAGTAATTCATGGGTGATGTTCATTGATACATATCTTGCCACTAGCAGCATTTGTTTGTCAGTCATTGTAAGGACTGTTATG
Organism: Eucidaris tribuloides; assembly: GCA_001188425.1. Lineage (NCBI taxonomy): Eukaryota > Metazoa > Echinodermata > Echinoidea > Cidaroida > Cidaridae > Eucidaris > Eucidaris tribuloides. Next base: position 17,143 of record JZLH01S0287974.1, read on the forward strand.
TAGCTCATATATCAAAGTTGGGCAATTTCATTAATTATTTTAATTAAATCTCAACTATAATAAAGGCAAAGAGCAGGATCAGAAGTAGTCATTACTTTGAATAGAACTATTCTAGAATCAAGTACTCTGTGCAAGGCTAGTAACTTCCATGGTCAAATGTTTAGTTTTTGTTTAAACAGTCACCATCAGTACTCATTGTTACAGGCAGACAGTGTGTAGCTTTGTTTGAGATCAGTTTCTATTAGGG
>JZLH01S0287980.1:38156-53964 GCA_001188425.1 Eucidaris tribuloides
ACTCGAATACTTGTTTAATTTCTGAGATTGACAGTCCATATACGCACATGGTGTCCACCTTGTAATGAAAGTTTTCTGCGTAAAGTTTGGTACCTTTGTTCACTAGTAAAAGTGACAAATGTACAGTCTGTATTCAAGGTATCCAACTCTTAATCTCTACTTTTTGTAATCCAATCCTGTGGTTAGTGCATTTTATGCTGTAGGTCAGGCAGAAATCTGATAGTGATTCGTCAAAATTTACCTTTTTTAGTGTCTTGTCAATGTCTCGGCCTACGAGACCGAGACATTTCCGTCGAGACCGAGACCGAGACGAGACAATTAGCGGTCGAGACCGAGACACGTCTTGAGACACCCAACACTGTCGATAACATATTCACAAATTCCATTTTACCCATTCGTTCCAATATTATTTTATCCGATATAACTGATCACTTCCCAATATTTTGCACAGCCCATTTGTTAGAACGTGTGAGATTAAAACCACCTGGACTTAAAGTTGGATTTCGCAAAGTAACTGCTGAGAATAGTAATAGATTTAAAGAAGGCCTTAGTAATACTGATTGGTCAGATATCTTAAATAGCGATGACACCAATGCATCTTTCAACAGATTCATGGATATATTTTCCAATCTTTATAATTTACATATTCCAATTCAATCTCGTAGAAATAATTACAAAAAAGTGCCGAGGATGCCTTGGGTGACGAAAACCATCCTGAAATCCATAAATCGCAAAAATAAACTTTTTTATAAATATAAATCCAACCCAACTCAACAATCAAAAGAAAAATGCACTAGATATCGCAATATTCTCACTAGCCTTCTGCGTTGTGTGAAAAGGGACTACATGTACTATTGCAATCAATTCAATTTGCATAGGGGTGACATGGAAAACACGTGGAAAGTTATTAATAGTGTGCTAAACAATAGAAATGTACTTCATAATATATCTTCGATTAATATTAATAATAATCATGTTCAAGACCTTAATGAAATGACTGAATTCTTTAATATTTTTTTGTAAACATAGGACCCGATCTTGCCAAAAATTTTCCTAATTCTAACAAACCTTTTCACGATTTTCTTGGACCCCGAAATGATAAAACGATGTTTTTCTCTCCAGTTTTAGAATGTGAGGTTATTGACATAGTTATTGGTTTAAAACCTCAAAAAAGTCCCGGCTGTGATGACATAACTAATTTTCTTTTAAAAACCATTATCCCAGGAATTATTACTCCTTTAACTCATATTATTAATCTATCTTTAGTTCATGGCATAGTTCCGGAACAAATGAAGACAGCTAAGGTCATCCCTATTTTTAAGAAAGGGGACGCACAAGAAGCAAGTAATTATAGACCTATTTCCCTACTGACAGCATTTTCCAAGATTTTAGAAAAAATAGTCTACACCCGTCTTGTAAACTTTCTTAATGACTGCAATATACTGGGCGATACACAATATGGCTTTAGACCAAAACATTCAACCTCCCATGCTATATTGACACTTGTTAATGAAATAGCTAAGGCAATAGATGATCATGAACACACTGTCGGTATATTTCTTGATTTTTCTAAGGCATTTGATACTATTAACCATGATATTTTGCTTTATAAGTTATCGCACTACGGGATAAGAGGTAAATCTTTATACTGGTTCTCAAATTATCTTTCGAACGGACATCAATTTGTTAGTATTAACGGTGTAGAGTCCACCCACAAAGGAATATCTTGTGGAGTTCCGCAAGGGTCTCTTCTTGGTCCTCTCCTTTTTATTATTTATATTAACAACTTCTGTAACTCTTCCAATAACTTATCATTTATTTTCTTTGCAGATGATACAAACATTTTCTCATCACACAAAAACCCCCGTTCACTTCTTGACAACATTAACAGGGATTTAAATTCTGTACTTGACTGGATCCGAGCCAATAAATTATCACTTAATGTTAATAAAACAAATTACATGCTTTTTAGCAATTCTTTGAATACTCTGCATGGTAACATCACCATTGATAATATCAATATTGCCCAAGTTAATTCAACAAAGTTTCTCGGTTTACATATCATAGCAAATTAACATGGAAGTCTCACATAAATACTATTTGTCAAACTCTTTCAAGGAATACTGGTATATTGCATAAATTAAAATCATTTTTCCCTGATTACATACTTCGTTTGCTATACTCTACCCTAATTTCGCCACATATCAATTATGGAAAATTAGCATGGGGTAATTCAGCAAGAGTACAAGTAAATAAAATTTTTCTCATTCAAACTCGAGCTCTTAGAAATATGAATAATGCCGCGTTTCACAGCCATACTAATTCATTATTTTATAACACAAGTATCCTAAAATTTGATGATGTTTATCACTTTAATCTTGGAGTATTTATGTTTCAACTTCACCATGGTAATTTACCTCCTGCAGTTTCTTCTATGTTGACCTTAAACACAACAATCCATTCTTATCCAACCAGACACTCCAGTTGTTATCAATTGCCCCGTACGCGAACGGTTTTTTCACACAAAAGAATTTTCTTTACTGGACCCAAATACTGGAACGAACTTGATGCTAGTCTCAAAGAAAATATGACGCTTCGTACCTTCAAACGTAAACTCAGAGCTAATTTACTACAGACATATAATAACCCGTCATTATAATGTATGTACTTTGACGCACATCTGCATTTATGCATTTACTTTGGCATCCATTGCATAAATTGTCGTTGCTGTCCTTGTAATAAAACATTGCTTTGTTGCATTTTTTCAGACTGAAGATAACGAAGACAGACTTGCCCACTCTTTAAAATCGAAACCAACTTAATCGATGTACCTTCTCTTTGTTTCATGTTGTAAATATGAATTTTTCAATATCTTGCATTGATGATTTTTCACCATACCACGTGATTTTATTGTATATTTAATTGCTCATTGTATGTGCGTACTTTTGTTTTGTTTTTGATTTTGTTTTTGTTTTTGTTTTTGTTTAATGCACTAATCTTGATTCACGTTTCGTTTCGTTATCGTGTTTTTTTAGTTTTCTGATTGGTTCTTCTTACACTTCGCCATATTTCACATTTAAAGTAAGACAAGTTAACCAGTACATATTATTCATTTTGGGGGGCCTACAAATTCTACGAGCATGCTTTTTAGTAGGCCTCCTCGTATTTCTGTAATAATAAATTGTAACATAAGCATTGGTGATACATGTATATTGCGAATATGTATTATTTAGCCAAACTATTGAACAATTGTATTTTGATTTATTCTTGTTTATATTTTGTGAATTATTGTTTTGTTGGAATACGAAATAAATAAATGAAAATGAAATAAATGAAAATGAAAGTGATGTATGGGCGCCTTTAAGAATTAACTCCTGTTGCAAGACATTGATCAACACGCGTCGGGCGTGCTACATCAGTGCGCATTGTACACACTTATATCCAGTGGTGTATCTAGGAAATGCAGCGCTCGGGGCAAGTGCTAAAATTGCGCCCCTTCCAACAATTGAAACACGTGGGCAAGTACTGAAATCGCGCCCCTTCCAGCAGCTTCCGCCTTGGCCAGTGTCGAAATCGCGCCCTTTCCAACTTTTTTTGGCCTGTAGCTTCAAGAGTTGTTCATGAAATTAATATTTCAATGTCTTTTTTCCTCCCCCTTTTCTACCAGTTTCTTCCCTTTTTCTTCATTTTCCCTTGTTTTTCTTCAAACTTTTGCCTGTTTGCGCCCCCCTGAAAGTGGCACCCGGGGCACGTGCCCCCCTTACCCCCCCCGCTAGATACGCCACTGCTTATATCACAGCGCGAGGACCTGTGCCATCCAGCACATGTAACTGGGTGACGTCTCATTCCCGCCTATTGCACCACTTATGGTAACAGACAAGTTGCACTTACATTTTTCAGCTCTGCTGTTTCAGTTCAGTGACTTGTTAGTTAGTAAATTCAGTCTAATATATTTGTAAAACTAGAGAAAACACTGCAGTAGCAGTAGAAATCTTGTTACTTTATATGTAGTCCCATATGCATGAATTTTTGTGTGTTTTGATCATTTACTTTTATAGCGAGCAATCTGCTATAGCGAGGAAAAATTGTGGGTCCTGACGTCCTCGTTATAAGGGGGTTTGCCTGTATCAGGAAGACAGTATTCATATCTCCAAACATTCTGTCTGTCTGTATTGTATGTGTTTACAATTGATAAATTTAGTTTTCATGATAAGCAACTGCACATTATTTTAAGTAGTTCTGATTGTGTAGTTATGTTCTTAATGACATGATCGTAATGACATGATCATAATAAATGTACATTCAAATTAAATCTATAATTGTAGGTGAATGTAGAAAATAATGAATTGCACACAATTATGAAATGATGTTATCTGTTCATTCAAAATGTAATCCATGAAATGTTTCATGAATGCTTAATACACATATGTATATCTTGTTTCTCTCATATTTGGTTATGTTTCAGATGGCAGCAATAACAGTACTGCAAAGTTGACTGACATTACACTGGAGAGCATGTTAGCAGGTGAGTATTAGTGATTTGGTACTCACAATGAATAAATTGTAATATTCTGTTGTTTATCAAGTATATCTTTTGTGGTTGCCTGGCAAAACAGGAAATTTCACATACACTGTTATCAGCTTTCTGTTAAATTATCCACAATACTTAAATGCTTTGTTAAATTATACCTTTTTATATACTTCAAATGCTGTTGGACTTTGTTCCACTTATCTGAAGAAAATATTAGAAACCAAGATGAGTGTAGAAGGATGTGGATGTCAAAAGTCACATTCATGCTATAACTATCTGTCTAAAGACAAAAAAACAAAACAAACCATTCTTTTGCTGAAACTTGTTTAGATTAGGACTGCTGCATGACAGTTTATAACATAGACGTATTAGTCTTGCAAAATATGCAACAGCAAATTAATGAGAAATGAAACAATGACATGGAAAAATGTATATATTTGTCGTGCTTACTTGAGTCTCGCTAACCATTAAATTACCGATTGCATTCAGTTGCAAACCTGTCAACAAGTTCATTAACCATTTACCATTAACCATGTGTTTACACGAAAGCTGGTGAGCATAGCTTTTGTTTTTGTGGACCAACAGTCTGGAATAACCTGCTATCAACTTAAAGCGTTTCTATTCTCATAATGTTTGTTGTAAAAGGCATTGATCAGTTCTAATAATTGGAAATGAGCTATATAAGAACTAACTGTGTTGTGTATAAACATGTCTTTTATCAATGTTTGCTCGTTTTCAATTTCTGCTCAATTTCTGTCTGCGATTATCCATACAAGGGCTGTGACACAGTCATAGCTGTTTGGTATCAATAAATATTGTAATATCACTACAGGTCTGGTGTATTAATTTATTGACTTGTAAATAGTTTATGCCTTATCCCACAATCATAATGTTTTGTTCTTCATCAGACCATGCTTGTGCCTCAGCTCAGTTGGCCCACTCTATGTTATTCAGCAGCATCACAGTGGAGAAGTTAAAATCCTTATATCCAGGGAGATCATCATTACCACAGGTAAGAGTCAATAATAAGGAAAACAAGTTCTGATACACAGAGCACTAAAAGCCCATTTGCCGTTATCTCTATGGGCATGTGTTTATTTTTGCAGTAGAAACATAAATTTTCTTTTACAAGTACCCTATTGGGAAAATGGCGAGGTAATGGGCTGGGCTTCCCACATTCTGGCCCAGTGGTGAGTTTACTCACATTGGAATGACACCAACGTTTTTGACATTGTACAAGATTATTCAAATTCACAATTTACTGTTAGGCATATTGCTCAGTAATTGATGATTTATGATGTTTGTTTGTTTAATGATTCTTTTTTTTATAATTTGATGTTGGTTTAACGTGAATCCTAACCCAAGATATCTTTTACTTAGTCCTCAATGGGTTAAAAGGTTATTACAGTAACTTTTGTAAATTATTCTGTAGATGATTACCCAGGAATCATGAGAAATATGACTACTGGTAGGTCTTCAAAAAGCCAGTCGTAATGCTTTAATCAGTAGAACTTTGGTAAAGCTATGATTTAAAAGATTATTGTGAAGATGGTTGTGAATTTGTTGGTAATACTGCTGTCAATTACCACAAAAGAAACATAAAGGAAAGCATACACCACAAACATCAAAACATTGCTAATTATCCATTTTCCTGGATTGAATTTGTATGTTTTATTCTGCAGCTGTTGCAACATTTATCGGAGTTGGTAGTGCAGGTGCGCTTACTGGAGACAGAAGTGAGCAAAGTGGATTTCTGGCATCCTGTGACGGTGAATGGAAACAGGTGTGTTGGATCTGGAATTTGATAAAGGATACCTTTCATGATTGTGTTTTTGACTTGAAAGTCTATACAGAGGCTTAGAAATGCAACAAGGTAAAATCAGTCATAATATGAACATTTATGTAATTTATCAAAGGAAAATAGCAGAATTGGAAGTCAGGTTGAAATGATTCTAGAGGCAAGGACAGTATTCAGTGTTTATACAGTCAATTTTACAGTCAAGTATTTCCTGTTTGTTAGGTATATACCGTCAGAAGTCAATGTTATAGGCAAATTTGATGTGCAACTTTGCATTGGTTAAAGTTCTGGCATGGTCACTCTTTAATTCAATTCTGAAATAAACACAATCTTGTGTAATCAAATTCTCAACAAATGCAAGATGATCTCTTCCAGCATGATCACTCTACAAACAGTGTTATGTTGGTGTATGTTCACCTCATTTTGGTTTCATGCAAATCATGTTTTTGCCCTTTAACTTTCACCAATGTATGTACAAAGTGATTTTTCACAGAAATGTGGACCAATGAAAAATAGAAAGGAAATTATTATTTGTAGCCATGGTTTATTATGTTAAAACAGAATAGCCATTACTATGCTAAATCATTCTCATTCTGCACAGAAAATAATTTGGTGATGGTTGTATCACTTTTTTTCTCTATAAAAAGGAAGTTATTGATTAGAATTGATTAGAAAGGGATTAAAGGCAGTGGATCTCATTTGCAAACATCCCCGAAAACCAGGAAAAGATAACCCATACCCTTGGGCTATTGATGAAGGGCATGTCTGTGAAATTTGGGGGTCAGTGATTACGTAGAATTTGAAAAATGTGAAAGATAAACAATAGCCATTTAGTGTACGTTCTATGGTAGGAATGTTTTCCTCGCGAGAAAAAAATTCAAATCAGAGTTTAACCATCACTATAATTCCACTAAAACTGAGTTTTTAGCTCCTATATTTTGCTGGAGGTTCCATGATGGCATTTTCTTGTAAATGCCATTGTATTTTCACAATGTTAATTTTTAGGCATGCAAAAGAGATCCCCTACCTTTAAACATTAGACTTATGTATGGTAACCAGTTGGAGACAATTTGATGTAAATATAACATGCAATTCCATAGAACCCAGCCTGAGATATCATTCGTAGTCTCCAGCTGATTAACCCTTTAGCCACTGAAGACTCCATAGAAAATGGCTTATGGTTCCCTGGAAGGTACAGCAATATTGCCCTCAACGGTGTACAAAAGACGGGCATACAATGTATACTAGAGCGCATTTTACGGACGGGCGGTTTTGGGCGGTTTAGGGAGTAATAAGACGGGCGGTTTCGGGCGTTTCAGTGAACTATGGGTGTACATTGGATACTAAAGCGCATTTTACGGAAGGGCGGTTTCAGGCGGTTTAGGGAGTAATAAGAGGGGCGGTTTCGGGCGGTTCAGGTGCTAAAGGGTTAAAGGGATAGGTGCGACATTTTTTCCACCCTGGGAATTTTGTTTATGGAGTCTTTTGGGCTGGGTTGTCTGGGGAAGGGGGCGGGGGGGAGTTGTACACAGCTTCTGCTGGCCTTTCACCCCATGTATTTGTTATTGTTTTGTCTATTGACACTATTTTATAATTTTTAATTTTTTTTCTGCTGATGTATTATTTTAGGTTGACCATAGAGTTCTCCAGCCTTGAGGCCCATTCAGCATTCCTTATTCATCTCGATATGCTACCAGGCCAATACCCACACTCCAGAATAACACACAGTTCTACCATCAAGATCGGCAAAATAAGGTATGCAAGTGGCAACTACTCTTTGGGCTGAAAATCGTTTTGTATTCTCACCTCTCAACTTGTTTTATGGTGCGATATCATAGCAGCAAAACACTTTGAGAGCAGTTGTGAAGGACGATGACATACCCTCATGTGAACAGTACACAAGAATTCACAGCATGATAATCACACCAAGGGTTTTCGTATTTTGTATGTATCTTGTTTGCAAGTGTTATGCTTATGTATTTTTGTAGACATAATTGATGCTAGTAATTACCAGGGTTGACCAGCAAATACGGAGCCGTAATTACCAGGTGGTGAATATCAATACAGATGACTCCGCTTAACTTGACGTCCCACAAGTCGATTTATCACCTATGTCGAATTTTTTTGACAGTCCCAATTTGCACTGTGCCTTTTCAATGGGAAGTTTTTCTTGTAAGTCGATTTTTAAAATCAAATTTCGAACATATTTTCAAGTCCCAAAAAGAGCAAACATGTGTTAAATCATTTGCCTAGGATGAAATGGCCATAACTGTCATTCTTGATGGTCTTAATGAGTTGACCTTTTGATCTCTGCCTGTCAGCATGACCATAAAAATGTCATAAATTTCCCATTCCCTCTCTGCCTTTCTCATTTTCCCCATACTTTGGTACAGCTTTGACAGCCTCCAATTCCATATACATGTTTCCTTCATCTCTAACATAGAATTGTATACAAAACTGTAACTCTAATATCGTCTAAGTCGACGTGATTTGTGTGATTCGACTTATGCAAAGTTTATTGTATTTACCAGTAAATACTGCCTTGCTGATTTTGATAAAAATAGGAAATGCTGAAAGAAAGTTATTTTTTGAATGTTAATGACTGAGAAATGTAGAGATGGTTGTGCATCAAGTATGATTCAACACAAAATATGTAGTAAAAAAAAAAAATAACTCTGGTGATTGTAACTATTACCAGATTCTGCTTTAAATGGCCATTCAATTCTGATTGATTTCAAATGACATAATCAGATTCAGACGACTTATTTTCCCTCATAATAGCTAGGTAATGTACAGGAATTGAATTGATAGTGCATAAATTCTCCAGTTTGTAAACTGGAGTCATTTTGTCTAGATAATCATTTATCCAGAAGTGTGGTGGGTGGGGGGGAGATGTGGTAATACCAAAATGCTTGTCCCTTTTGATTAGTGGGTTCCCAGCCAACCTGGATATCAGGCAGAAGCTGGAAGACAATTTCCACTTCTCCGTCAGGGAAAAGTCAGGGAATTTGACAAAGTCCCTCAAATCAGGGAATTTTGTTTGTCGGTGGTCAACTTTCTTGCCTCGTGTCCATACCAAACAGCAATTCCTGTGGATGATTGCATAGCTAGGGTACTAAGATGTTTCAAGCAAGCAAGAAATAAAGAGTCAAAATAATAATCCTGGAATTACTTTCATCAGGTTAAAAATCAGGAAATTTGTTACCATGAAATGCTGGGAACCCTGTATTCAGTTCCCTATGAGAATTTTCATACTGCAAATGATTGAAATTGGTTTGGTTTTTGGTACAGTATAACAATTCACATCTCTCTCTTTCTTTTAACCAGTGAGGACATGGTCAGTGCAGTCCTGAGCGAGGTGCAGCCTGGCTGGAGGTATGTGACCAGACTGGTCAGTGGTGTGGAACAGATGCTGAAGAAACACTCGTCGTAACATCAAATCTACCTGTGTATGATTCTCCTACTCCTTGCCGCCACCCCCGCCCCCCCCCCCCCACTTGCTAAACATGTAATGAATGATCATAAGACAGTCTAATTTGTACAGAAATAACATGGGAGAGAAATGATAAAAGTGTCCTTTAGGTGTTTCTAGAAATTGATAACTAAACTGGTTTACAGACATATTCAAATTTTATGCATAGAACCATCTAGATAATCTATGGATCTAGATACTTGAAAGCCTGACATAGCAGCTACTAATGTATGCGTTTTTGGTTGCCATGTATTGAAGTGTCTTAAAAACAGGTTAATGGTATATCTCATTGCTAGATCCACAGGAAAGAAAAATCCATACATTTAAATACAATAGTAAATCAGTCTATTATGTCTCTTTTCTTTAAACAGTTGTTTTGGTGTCTTCAAGACAGGCATCATGATCTAGTAAAGGTTTGCTTTGAGACAAGTTTGACTGTAATGTGATTTTGACAATTCAAACCTACACAATAATTACGCAATGTGATCTTTTCTACAAGTTCTGAGGTGAACTCAGTGTCTATTGATTATCTATTTGAACTACGTATTGGGGAAAATGACTCATGAATTATGTACCAAAACCAGAATTTCAGTTTTGAATTTTGGAATATAGTGAGATGGCAAATCTATAAAGTATAAAGCATGTAATTTGAGTTCACTTTCTCTTTCAAACCAAAATTATATCTCAACTTTGATATAGTTCACCAACAAATTTTTGAGTCAATCGACCATACGGAATACATGTGCCCTTATCATTGTGTTAGAAATAAGCGTTTTGCATTGTAAAACACTGTATTGCCCTGCTGTTTACTGTCCAATGAATAAAGTTATTTCAGCTGTTTGTAAGTACAATATATTGTATATAATGGAATGAAAGCAAGCAATTTTTAGTACCTGTATAACAAAAAATATTTCATTTGCCTGTATGTTTATCATTGTAATTGTTACTACAGTATAATACTTAATCACATATGTGAACAAATGTACATAAACTAACATTATTTAATGGTTCTAGTCACATGTACATTATTAGTTGTAGTCACAGTCTTAAACTTATCCATTATGCTCACATGTCTGTGAATCACATTAAAACACTGTGTGTGAGTAGGTCTACTTTGATTTGATATGAATGTATATTTTTTTGCAATCATAATAAAACAAAAGCAGAGTAAAATAAAATTAACAATGCATTTAAAAATATGGTATAACAGGATCAAAATATATTGTCAATTTAGATTACAGTCCATATTTTGTGTGGAATATTTGATTTAATGCATTGACGAACAAAGAACACAAGTTTGAGGACATGACAGCCCAAATAAATCAACGTAATAAATGTTATAAATTTGAATAAATCAAAATTTCTTCTGGTTGCCTGAGCAGTTGTGAAGTTATGATGCTGGCATGCCAGTTGTTCTTGAATTATTTAAAGTAGGTGGAGCTGGGAAAACAAACCATACTCTAGCAAAGCATTTGTTGAAGATATTGTGCATAGATATGATGTAAATATCCAAGAGTAAAACTTGTACATTTGTAAATAATACAAAGTTAAGTTGACTGCATGTACTTCTGTACAGAACAATTGTCTTCTTCAAAACAAAACATAAATAACATTGATAAAGCTTTATTTAAAAAAAAAATCCATCATTTCAAGTGTTAACTATTAATGTCTTCTTCAAATGTGCTGTGTTCTGTTCACATTTACTTAACGTACAGCAGTGTACCAAGGCCATATTTAGATGTTTCATAGAAAATATCAATCAAGCTCTAATCCTCTTAATTCTCACTAATCGTGATCTGTATGGATGAGGATTATCTATAATTGTGTAAAGTGTATTGTTTAAGTGTAACAGGGAAGTTCCAACATTTGACCTTTATGAAATGATACAATTATTTACCAGGATGAATCAGTTGTCAAGATAATTTGACACTCCAGCATTCGTATGCATGAAGTACTTTTCACTTAAAACCTTGAGAAAAGTCAGAATAATCTGATGAAATGTAAATAAATAAATTGTAACTTCATGCCGTTTCCAAATGGGAAATTTTCGTTTTAATTTTACAATGCTAGGAATGATTTACAAGCAACCAGAGTGCAAAGGAATTTCATATGTACTTCATCTAAAACCAAACCAAGCAACTGTTTCAGTCATGTCAAAAATGTAAAATCTACATTCATTGTCAACTGTATATGTCTAGTTTGTTGTGGTTATATCTTTAGTGGGTCTGTATGCATCAAGTGAAATGCCTGTAGCAATTACATGTGTAACATTGCCCATTACGTGACCAGATCATTCAATACTAAAAATGTGTTTTGTAAGCACATTAAAAACAGTATGATTCGAAGATACATGTTTGTGAAAAATTGCAATTTTTCAAAAATTTGAGAGTTTGTGGACTCATTTCTGCATTGCTAATTCAAATACTGTATATTTTAGTACCTTCAACTGGTACAGTATCAACAGATATGTCAAATAGTGTGATGTGTTGGAAAGTACTACCGTCATAGTAATGGCTCAAGCATTTGTAAATAAAATGAAGCTTTGAAATACTGGTGAACATAATGTATGTGTATAGTTTAGTTTAATTTTGTGTATGTAAGTGCAAGTGCATGAGTGAGTGTACATGTATAATGTGTATAGGTGCATGAAAGTGCATGTGTATATGTGTGTATATATGTGTGTGTGTGTCTGTGTGTGTGTGTGTGTGTGTGTGTGTGTGTGTGAGTGAATGTATTTGTACATGTATGTATAAATATGTATAAAAAAATAATATTCACACATTCATACATTTACAACACACAAAAAAGTCTCATAGTTTATATATGTACATATTTATTGCAGTATAGTGTTATATTTTACAAAGAAAATGTAATGTAATCATACCATTTATTACAACCCAAGTATAGTTTTGGTTGATCAGACAATTTTTTCATCAATCTTTCACAAAACATGGTATGGTCACACCAGACATCAGAAAACAACCTCAAATCAACCAAAAATTGTTAATACTGATGTATTAACCATCAGTAAATTGATATGGGAAATGTCAGAGGTCACAGGACATTTTACAGTTTGAGTAGTATCTAAAAAAGAGTTTCAGAGTGAGCAAATTTCAGGGCATCGATAGATCATATACCGGTAGGTGTATCTGAAAAAAAATAAATACATAAAAAAACAGTAAGAGATAAATTCATTTTACTGTTTACCAAAACTATACTATGGCTGTAAAGGAATTTAAAACCGTCACCCAACTCCAATCCACAAACACCAAATTTGGAGTCTACCAACGTACGTGACACGATATGAACCAAGTGCATGAAGCATATTTAGAATTGTGCTTTAATATTTCTATTTAGAAGTCTACTGAACATTAAAATTTTAACATAACATGATTTTTATGAGATTAAATATCAAACATACATTACATGGATAACATTAAATTAAATTGAATTAGATTACGCACAAAAATAGAAACTGTTGAGAGCTTATTTGTAACTTATTTACTGTCCCACATATAAGAAGACTGCCAACATCGTACAGGTCGGTGTTGACTTCTGGTTGCGGTCAAAATGTTTGTTACTACAATGTAGATTTCATGAAGAATGGTCAAATGTCCTAGCATCGGTCCAAATCAAGGTTATTGCATATCCTGTGTGTTTATATTGTCCTTGCGAAACATCAAGCTGCTCTGGTATTTGGACTGGGCGGTGTGAAACTCTGGTCTGAGTGCATCATAGCGGTCAAGAACAGGATGTTTTGCCTCCACTCTTTCCCTTGGCTCAACTTCGTTCATGCGTTCTCGCTTGTCGAGAAAGAGACTTTCGTCATGCGGACCTTTGGGGATGATGCCACTCATTTCACAATTCTGCAATCATTGAAAAAGGAAAGAGAAACAAACCATGACAATAGATTAGATAATACAGTGTATTGCATTCCAAGTAAACAATTACAAAAGCATGTACAGCCATGAAACAATATAATAACCATGATTTTCTACAAAGCTGTTACTTTGTGCTTGTTATTATTCATATACCGTATCTGGCCCCATCAGTGACCATGCACTGTTTTTTTTTTAAGGCCATTGTACATTAAAGCACAGACCTCCACAATTACAATACATAAACACAGACCAACCATATAACTCTTATGTGACAGATAGCATGTGGCAATCACATTACTGAATAAGTACTTAATTATGAAAGAACCCTGCCCTAAACACAGTGGCGTACCGTGGGTCAGCTCATTGGGGGGGCACCCAGTCGCTCAGTCGAAATTGCATTTTCAGATGATGGATTTTAAACGCTGTGAACGATAAGCGTGTAATACGGGTGGGGATAGGGGTACCCCTGTCAAGGGTTTGTTTTTCTATTTTATGTTAAAGTGTACCCAATTCAAAAAATTTGTAATAAAATTTGCTGTTTTAATGTATATAGGCTCATTTTATAGTGAATTTATGGTGAAAAGGCAATTCCGCGAGCAAGCGTATAGCGAGCGAGCGGTTTGGAAAACTATGAAATTCTAAAACGAGAAATGCGTTTTTCAGGCCCCTGGATAGGGGATGCGTATAAGTAAAAAAAGCGGTTATATGACAAGGGGGAGGAGAGACCACCCTATAATGAATGGGTTCCAGGGGCCCACCTTATAGAATTCCAAGTAGGGTCCCCGTCCCGGGTGGAAGTAACGGAGCTACGGAGTAACGGAGTAACTATCAGTTTCATTTTATATAAGGAATATTTGTTTGTATGTATGTCATTAATGGTGAAAATGCGATTCCGCGAGCGAGCGAAGCGAGCGAGCGGTTTGGCAAACTTTAAAATTTCAAGAAGAAAAATGCGTTTTGCAGGCCCGTAGCCATGATATTTCAAATTAGGAGAGGTGCGTGTAAGTCAAGAAAACGGACCTATGACAGGGGGCAGGGCTGACCAATAATGATGGGTTCCAGGGGCCCACCTTATATTAATTTCGCAATAGGGTCGGCCCGTCCCGGGTGGGAGTTGACGGAAGCTAGTCGGAGTAGACATCCCATTGTCCTTTTATATAAGGATATTGTTTGTATGTATTCATTAATGGTGAAAACGCTGATTCCGCGAGCGATGCGAGGAGCGAGCGAGCGTTTTGCAACTTTAAAAATTCAAGAAGAAAAATGACGTTTGGCGCCCGTAGCCCTGAATTTCAACTTAGGAGAGTGCGTGGTAAGTCAAAAAACGGAACTCTATGACAGGGGAAGGGGCTACGCATCCTAAGTGATGTTGCCAGGGCCGCCACCCTTATAGATTCCAAGTAGGGTCCCGTCCGGGTGGTGAGGTTAACGAGCTACGGAAGTAACAGGGACGTAAATCTATCAGTTTATTTTATATAAGGAAATATTTGTTTTGTATGTATTGTTCATTAATGGTGAAAATCATTTCCGGCGAGCCGACGAGCGAAGCGAGCGAGCAGGGGCGGTTTTGCAAACTTTAAAATATGTCAAGAAAGAAAAATGCGTTTTGCAGGCCCGCGTAGCCATGATAATTTTCAAAGGAGAACGGTGCGTGTAAGTCAAGAAAACGGACCTATGACAGGGGAAGGGCTGACCAACCTAATGGATGGGTTCCAGGGGCCCACCTTATAGAATTCCAAGTAGGGTCCCCGTCCCGGGTGGGAGTAACGGAGTAACTATCAGTTTCATTTTATATAAGGAATATTTGTTTGTATGTATGTCATTAATGGTGAAAATGCGATTCCGCGAGCGAGCGAAGCGAGTGAGCGGTTTGGCAAACTTTAAAATTTCAAGAAGAAAAATGCGTTTTGCAGGCCCGTAGCCATGATATTTCAAAGGAGAGGTGCGTGTAAGTCAAGAAAACGGACCTATGACAGGGGAAGGGCTGACCATCCTAATGGATGGGTTCCAGGGGCCCACCTTGAAATTTTGTCTCTCTGCTAAACTATTTTTCTTTGAAATAGACAGTCATCACAATACCTAAACCACGCCATTTCGTCGTAACTTCATTCGAAGGTATAATTCTT
>JZLH01S0287992.1:21349-32675 GCA_001188425.1 Eucidaris tribuloides
TAGAGACTGCACTGTAGGTGAATTTTGGAAAAGACTGAATAATCTTTTGCCTTTAATGCAAAATAAGCTCGGACAGTCATGCCTGGGACTTGAACGGATTAAGTCGCTATTTTCACAACAGAGGTTAGTCAGAACGTGAGTGCTGGAAATGTTCCTGAGGGCCTTAAGTTATTTGGCAAAAACATTATTTTCATTGAAGAAATTATGGATATTTATGATAAGGCAAGGGGAAACAAACCTTATTAGAGAGTGGTATTATGGGTGTATGGCGTATGTTTAATCCATCCCTGACAAGTTATAATCATAGCCATTTACCATTTAACCCTCTCCGTACTAAATTGTAAACAGCACTCCATACTTTGCACTGTTATAAGTCTAAATGTGGTACTGAAAAGGCTACGGACAATTCAAGATTCAGTACTCGATCAGCGCCCAATACATTCACATACACATATGTTTTGATATTTGATTTATGAGATGGGAACTTGCAAGATTTATTTCATGTCGATTTTATTGCATTTATTTCAAATATACGCATTTGCACATAGATGATCTATATCAGGAGCTGAACATTTTAGGTTGAAAAAATTAATCACTGTTGAGAATATTAAGCACATTACAGTAAGTATTACAAGGTGTGTATTTAAAGATGGTTGACTGTCAGCTTATTCAACTGCGGAATGAGGACCTTTTGTCACCTACAGGACAAGACATGAAATGAATTGATCAATATTGAGAAGAACAAAGAACAGATCATATACATTTAACGAGGATGATACACCGACCAATAGACAATGGAAGTGCATTAATCGCCATGATACCATCTGACCTGTCCACACAGGGCGGGTAGGACCGAAGGGCAACACCAGGATTTCCGTATTGTTTCAAAGATTAAAAGAAGGAAGGATTTGATTTGTTTGGATTGTTTTTAAAATCTTATCTTCGCAATATTTTCCTTGATAAATAGTACAGACAAAACCGACATGGAGCAGGAAGATTATGCACCATAGATTGAAGAGTTCTGTCTTGAGCCTGAGAGAGATAAACAATTTTTGTTTCCTCTTGTTCGCAGTTCAATTAGATTATTGGGACCCTAATGGACCTTATTTTTATTTGCTACTTATGCATCGATGTTGGCACCAATGAACACACGTTCTATTTTTCCAAAACCTGATACTTATTTTTGTGTTGACACAAAGGGCAAGTACCCAAGTCATATTTTGCGTGGGAAACGCTGGGACATCAGAGGCAAAGATGAAGAGACGATTTTCGATAGTTGATATGAAAAACCCAACCTTGGTATATTTAATTAGGTACAAAGATCTTTACCCACAAGAAAATTAGAAAGTTAAAATCGAGGTCACTTTAAAATATTCATGCGAGAGCGTGGACAATGGCCCATCGTGTATACAAGGATGAATCCTTAACATATAACTCATTAAAAGAGGAAGGTGAGTGAATTTTAAATTTTATTTCTACATGTGGGTAAAGATCCTTAGTAGCCTATTAGAAATATATCGCAAGGATTAGGGGTTTCATCACAACATATGGAGACGAATGGCCACCATTTTTTGGCCATGATGTACCACGCGTTACACGAAAAAATAGCTTGGACTTCCCAAAAATCATGAACATACTTCATATCCAACCACACCGCGACGAGCCACCCCCGAAGACAGAGAGACATCAGTAAAAGAGTTCCCATTTCGCTTTAGTGTCTCGCAGGTGAAACAACAGTGAATAGATATTTATCACCATAAACTTGCGCTTGCAGGGACATCACATTGATTCGCGACACTAGTTCACACCGACTTTAACAACCATTTAGAGATAAATTAGGTGTGAGATAAGAGGATTGAAGACAGTTATAAACTTATCAGTGAACTATACCGTTACATCTAGCAATGGCTGAGCGCCCTAATAGCAATGGTCAATTATTCAACACCGGACACTAGATAAACGCGTTCTTCATTCGTCTCCACATCAATGTTTCACTATGACTCTCTTTGCGATCGTTGTTCAAGTCGGCCATGTAATAGCGTGTAAAGAGTGCGCTAATTTCTTGTAGTAGTATAGTTAACGGCCACGTTGATTGAAGACGGTTTGGATTTTGATGTGAGAAAACGACATATTTTTCAATGGAGCACCTTTAATTCAAAAGATAGTCTCGGTATTTAGTTCGCGAGATTGGAGTAAAATGCTGTTGACTGTGTTTACTGTTTTGAATGTGTGCAAAAAATCATTACAGAGTCTTATAGAGATGAAGGATTTTTTTTTTCTGAACGAGTGGTGAGAAGGTAGCTGAACGGTAGTGATGTGAGCTGGGAGAAAGAGAGCTGCTCCTAATAGGAGTGAGCAAGATAGCAAGTTGATCTCTAACCTACACTTGCTTTATTGTCCTCTGCAGATGATGAAAAAGGGGTGTTAATGCATCATTTTGGGGCTCCTAAAAATTTGGTGAAGACCTGGTTGTAATTAGTCATTCTAGGCACATGCCCCCACCCCCCCAGTCCCCAAGTTTTGGGCAATATATAGTCGATTGGGGGGGGGGGTGTATCTAAAAAACAGGCTCATTAATGAGGCTCAAGGCAATGAGGTACACCCCCCCCCCCAAGGTTTTATGAACTAATTCCACAACATTCATGTTTGATGTAAAAAAAAATTATATTATTGGAACTACTTTGTACTAATATCACCTAGAGATATAAATGTATGAACAAATGAACACCTTGTTATAGTGATAATTGCATTAGTTGGAATCATGTGATATGCTAGTCTACCTTCCAGCCTTTTATGGAAATTATTAAGAGTTGGGAAAGGGGGGGGGGTGAACTTTGATGGAAGCCGAGCCACGCTGTTCACAAAGTGCTCAAGAATGTGAAACATGGCAGGAGTTACATGTATTGGGGGTATGTGGCATTCTCTCTATAGACTGTGCTAAACTGTGAAAAAGTAAGTATGTACAGTTACTTTTTTGGCTGCCATACTAGTAACCACACAGGTAATGTGAATTACATCAGAGAAATACTGACTAAAATAACAGTGTTAAAAAAAACGTTTCCTGTTTGAAATGAAAAGGGCATGTATAAGTTTTGCGAAGCTTAGAGAAGATCTTGACCAAAACAATCAGGACAAATTCTTGGTAAACATCAAGAATAAACACAACAAGAATGAAAATTATTTTTGAAAGGTTTATTATTCTTGCACGCAAAGCGTTTCGCCTGGGCCACAGAAACTAAATGTACATTTCAGTCCAGCTGTCTTGAGCCATCTCTGCAGGTTGACTTTGGGTGTCGCTGTCGTTGTGATGCATAGCTTTGTAGCGCCACACACCGCTTAAGCTCCTAAAATCGTAAACACTAAATAGTATTCCACTCGATTTGCTAATGGAGGGAAATCGGGGATATGCGGGACCTGTGAAAGATTATGCTTTTCAAATTCCCTGTCTTGTCAGTGCAGAGACTGGCAAAACAGGTGCGAGGGAATTTTTACAATGTCAAGTTGAAGAGGAGTGTATTGAGACGGAACTGAGGTCGCTTCTTCACCACGAATTGACAGTATCAATTTGGCACCGCTAACGGGCCCATTACAGGTTGCAGTGTCACTTGACAAAAGGGTGAGAGACAAAAAATTAAAATGTCTGCGCTAGGTGGAGGAAGGAAGAATTGGCGAGAGGAAATTTCTGATAAAATTCACTTCTATTTGGCACGGATCTCTTGATAGGCCAAGGATGGCAGACAAGTATATATATATAGTTATTGTAAAAGAGGATATAAGTACTCTTCACAGTACTTTGTTGTGGTTGGAGGAAAAGGAATTGTGTACTTAATACAACCCCCTTGTCTCCACTACAGAATTTAACGACAGACTCAGACTCGGCACTGTCTTGCCAGGTTAATTCAGAGTATTCTTTCTACATTCTAATAACATTCTTGCTAAATATAAAAAAACCGTGAATTTTATAATTTAATTACATGATAGAATGATTATTTGATTTATTGAATTTGAATTTTCTCAAAAAAATTTCTTGCCCCCAATGATTTGTGAAGATGATTTCAACTTTTTTCTTTGGTGCAATCATCTAAAAGAGACGCAAAAATGTTTCTTAATTCATTTTTATGTGGAGAAGCATGTGTTCACCAGGCAAGTAAACAAATAGGGAGCACCCCTGTAGCTTACTGAAGTACTCCAACCAGGGGAATAAAAAAAACTAGAAAATACACAGCAACACAAAACAAAACCCAACAAATGTACAAAAAATAAGACTAAAACTAGTAAAAGATTATTGTTAATTTATGATCTGTCACGAAAACCAGAAATCTGACTTCCACCGGCTAAATGATACATGAGATATTAACACATCATCAAAACTTGAATGATAAAATACAAACACACACACACACACACACACAAAGACACCATATTAATAATGACTCATGATTGACTGAAAGGTAAATTATGTAGTAGAAGCTGACCATGGAAATATACAGAACAAAGCAAATAATTACAAAATAGGTTTTATTAATACTTTATGTGCTTAGTTAGCCAATTGGCAGGTATGGCAGTGTGCTTTGTTCGGTTGATCGGCACAAATCTCCAATTTCAAAAGTTACAACGAATAATGTTACATAATCCGGCTTAATCTGGTTTCAAGTACAATGGACATCCGGCAAGTCATTTACACATATTATGTATCAAAGGGTGGCTTTAAAAAAAAGTTTGTAAAATACCGAAGCACAGTAAGATTTAGTATAAAGCACATAACGAGATAAGTATGTTTCATTATGAAATTGTAGAATGAAATGTATATTTCTGGGAAAAAATGTGAAAAAGTTCCCATCTTTGTATCACCATTTATTTGCTAACGATAGGGGAAAGTGGGGTTCCACCTAATGCTATAAATATCTACTTGCACTTTCACTTATGCATATGAAAATGAGTCATCATAAATTTGAATGGTATAAATATTAAAGCATATAATTGAGGAACGTATAACTAACGGCATTTATTTTTAAATATCCGTACTTCATTGGAACGGACTCGCCTCTGACACGATGAGAAAATGTGACTAGTGAGATATCTGAATGTATCTCAGCACAGCCTTTCTGGTTTGGAATACCAAGCAATACAACACATGGTTATAAAGATGGGAATGTTTGCGTAATTTCGCTGTAAAATATTCAATTTTAGAAATACATGGCGTGACTCCGCGGGTGCACAAAGGAACCCCTCCTTGCTATTACACATACCTCAGCTTCCGTGGCAGTTATACGGCCGTGTCACTGGGAAAACGTCCTAATTGAATACTTGCCCTGTCCTTGCTGCGTATTTCCTGCCTTTGAAATTATTTAATATATAAATACACTAACGCCACTTCGCCAGCTCTTGAATCAATTCTTTTTTTAAAACCTCCAAAAGATGAATTTCATCATGGTGTGACCATGAATCTAATTAGATATTCTTACTGATGGACAAAATGTTTTCCTTACTTTGCAAAGGGGGGGGGGGGGTTGAAAACTTTTTTTTACTGTCCTTATTAAAGGCATCATTTAACAATGTTTCTAGTTGTTTTTTATCTGAGCTACACAATCATACAAATCTTCAAAAATTAATAACTTTATGAATATTAGTCTGATTTTTCTCAAACCTTCTTTGAGGAGTTTCCCCCTTATTCTGCTTCAATTCTAAGCAAACTACAATGATCCTGGAATTCCCCTTTTAACATGCAGTCAATGGGCGAGTTATTAATGACTGGGATTTATCAAATTTAGCCTACATATTACCCTATCTTAAAATGATTTTCACATGTAGTAGAGGAACAATGTTAAGGTTCCGTGACACTTTCACGGGGACAAAGGTTTGAAGGTGGTTTTGGATTGTCTACAGGGTACTAAACAAATTTGGCTTGGGTAACCCTCTTCAAAATGTCAGCAAATTTTGGCAGGGGTCAAAATGGGTTCTACAGGGGTCAAAGTTGAAACATGGTTTAATTGGTTTGTGTCATACATCAAATTACTTGTCATGTCAAGCAGAATCTAAAAAGGTATAGTTTGCCCTATCTGTGACGAACCGTTAAGTCTCTATGACCAAAAATGTGGAAAGGTCAATGCAACTAGGGCAAAGTTCAAATTCTTAAATCACCCAATTTGATTGATTTTAATATCGAAATATATGTTTTCTGGCATGACTAATTCAACTAAACTACTTTCTTAAACCTTAATGCTTGCCATAACCTTCAAATTTAAAAATCATGCATATGTACTTTAACATAGGCTTATACAACATCTGTATGTACATGCAATCCTATGCATCTTATCTTAAAATTTGACTTTTGAAATTTCAAGTTTAAGATTGCCTTTTTGGTTGGTTTGAGTTGCTTAGATGAATTAGTCATGCCAGAAAACATATATTTAGAAATTAAAATCAGTCAAATTGGGCTATTTAAGGATTTGAACTTTGCCCTAATTACGTTGACCTTTCCACATTTTTGGTCATAGAGACGTAACGGTTGATCACAGATAGGGCAAACTATACCTTTTTAGATTCTTCTTGACATGACAGGTAATTTGATATATGATTCGAACCAATTAGACTATTTTTCAACTTTGACCCCTGTAGAACCCATTTTGACCCCTGCCAAAAATTGCTGACATTTTGAAGAGGGTTACCCATGCCAAATTTGTTTAGTATCTTTCAGACCATCCAAAACCACCTTCAAACCTTTGTCCCCGTGAAAGTGTCACGGAACCTTAACATTGTTCCTCTACTAATGTCTAAAATTCCAAACACTTCAAAAATATTGCACCTAAACAAATGATTGCACATAGAGAACATTAACATAACATCTGTATTAGATTACCACTCAAACTAACCATGTTGGCTTACATTTAAGTAGTATTCGAGGAAATCCAGAAGATAAAGTTCAGGGAAATGATAAAACATAAGAGTGGAAAACATACAAAGCCTTTGTATCAGATATACAAAGGCTTTGCATATTAACAAAACATTCAGGATGTATGAATCACCTATACTTTCAACAGCACACATGATACCAACCCAAACTACATGTCAGGAAAGAACCCCCCCCCCCAAAAAAAAAAGAAGAGACTATTCTATAGAACACTCAACTGTGGAAATTCCATTTCTTTTTAAAAGGATTATCAATGTGAATAGTCTGTAATAAATGTTGCATGCATATAATGTTCAATTCCCCTTACCATTCCACACACAAAAACAATGAATACAAGGTAATTCTTTAAAAGTTTATATTTCTAGGGATAGAGTGTGCACCTTTGCCCATTGAGAGATCAGTGCCACACTGTATGCCAAATCTGAAGACAAGGGTTATTCCTACCCTGGCAGGTGTGGGAGGGCTGCGAACAAAAGGCCTTACTTCGCATGGAGGCCCCACACACGAGACAAACACCTGGTCAGCTGACCTCACTGGTTAGAGTGGATAATTATGGGATGGTAGTGAGGTGCAATGGGGGGGGGAAGGGGTGGGGGTGGAAAGGGGCGTCGGAGGGTGGAAGGGGCACATGGGAGTGGGAGGCTGGAAACAAAAGACTACTCTCTGAGCAGCGCCTCCCCAACAAACACTCTGGTCACCGAACGACTGTCTGTGGACCTAGACAGTAGCTAGACTGGTGGGTGGCTAAGAAGGGAGGGGTAAGTGTAGTCTGCAGTAGCAGCAGACTTTATTTTGGCACTACATTTCACGAAGCGGCCTTGATCCAAGACTAATCTTAGTTGACTACCCGACGTGCACTGATCTCCCACTAACTGGAATAGGGTGCTTGCACGCTAAATTGCTTATTCAACGCATGAGCCGCCGAAGGCGGAGTGGCCGGCCATCTTGGACATCAACAAGCTGTCAGCTGTGTGATAAACTTAGCGTGATCAGCGCGGAAATGCTGTAAATTCTTTTGTACTTTGGCAAGTTTAGCTACCTTATTTTATCTGGAAGCATCTTGCTGGTGCATTTACATGGCAGCATGCTGTAGAATATACTAATTATATAGATCTAAACTGCATAAACCGGGTATATTTTGCTGTAATGAAAGGACGGGTTATAGGCTTTGGGGGACCTAGTCCATATGTTGTTTTTATTTGGTCATCGACTGCAATACTCACGTGACTCTAATCAAATAATTATGCAAACAAAGATTTTTTTTTTTTGTAATGATACTGGTAGGGAAATTGAAGGTTATATTAATATGATATATAATAATAATAATATAATAAATTGAATTTGTATAGCCTTTTATCCATTTTGTTAAATGCCAAGTGCGGCTTTATACAAAGTAAGTCAGAAAGACAGAAAAAGAGACATAACAGACATAATTAATAGCAATAAAATATTAGTAAGAAGAAGAAGAAGGAGCGCTGCGGGAGTTTGACCTTAACGAACATGTTAATTATCATCTGTAAAAGTGAAGTGGTAACGTTTGTTTTTTTTTTTTATTCTGCCACCGGTAGATAAATATTTTTTTCAGACGGCATGGCTTTGAAGTATTCATCGAATTACTCATTGGAATCTAATTTTTTTAAACTGTTTTTTTAGCTCTCATTAGGGTGAAGTGAAACATTGACTTGTAAACCACATGAATACATAGTTGGCACAATAATAACTATTTATATTTTTGTTTGTCAAAAAAAAGGAATAAAAATGGCAAAAGGGGAAAAAAATATTTACCCTAAGAAATATTAGTTATTGTGCCCGCGAGCGAAAAAGTTCGCAGATTGACTAGAGAAAGGGCTCCGTATGGTGTGTGTTGTGATGTGTGTGCGTGTGCGGTGTGCTTGGCGTGTGCGTGGTGCTGTGCGATGTGCGTGTGCGTGTCGTGTGTGTGTGTGTGTGTTGTGGTGTGTGTGTGTGTCGCGTGTACGTCGAATCTCCTAGGCCGATTTTTATCTTGTTTGTTTATCTGATACGGTGGGGGTTCCAAACGTTACACATACCTAATTCCATGAAATCATTAATATAGCAAATGTAAGCTTTGCAAATTCTTCAAACTTAACGAAAATGGCTGCTTGACTAGGCTCATTTCCACAGCGGTTTTTGATTTGTTAAGTTTTTATCTGATAAGGGTTTGAGGTGGGCGGCTTTCAACAACTCATTTACACAGAATTCTGAATTCAGTAATTAGAAAGTTTTGGAAGCCCCAATCCATATCAGATACACCAAATAAAATAATCAAAAATCGGCCTGAAATGACACGGCTAAGAGGAGACTCAACGACACACCTGACACACGCACTCACACAGACACACAGAAACACAGCCGTGCACCACACACACCACACACAACAACACAACACACACACACACACACACACTCACACACGCCACCACACACACACACACACGACACACACCACACACACAGGCATCCATACACACACACACACCACAACACACACACACACCACACACACACACACACACACACACACACACACCACACACACACACACACACACACACACACACACACACACACATACGTAGCCCATTTCATATAGTCACACCGCAGAACTTCGTTCGAGGGGGGGGGGGACAATAGCGAGTATTTGGGGCAAAACCCATGTTTTCCCCCTTTTTCGTCACAAAAATGAAATTGTTATTATTGGCCCAAACTTTGTTAGGCCTAACGTTAATATGGTTTACATATCAATAATTCGATCAGGTTCACGGCCGTATTCTCATAAAGTAAAAAAGAATAAAAAAGAAATACATTCTGAAAGAGTAATTCATGAGGCATGGTGACAAATAAATTATCTACCGGTAGTTCTCGAAACTTAGAAAAACTTTACACTCATTTATACAATAATGAAAATTTCAATATGTTCATACAAATCAAACTCCCCACAGGGCTCCTTTTTTTCAATTACCGTTTCATTACATTTTGTTAAAAAAAATGATTGATTATAGAATGCCACGTGGAGCGTAGTTGGGCAGTCATGACCGAACATGGAGAAAAATCACATATGGGACTAGGCCCTAAAGCACAAACCCGACCATTCGGGGAGCGCAGAGAGAGGAGACCCGGTTTATGCGAGTTTCGGTCTATGATGCCCACAGCATACTGGCCATGTACGATGGAGGCGAATCGTAAAAGAGCCAAAAAATTGCCTTTTTCAAGCAAAATCAAAGGTCCGAAACATGCAAAGTAGCAACATAATTTACACGCATTCTCATTGTACGATCACTGCTAAGTTTATCACAGCTGACAGCTTTTTGAATGCCCAAGATGGCGGACGCAAGCAGCGCCGGGGCTTCGCACTCTAGTGATGAAGCGTGACCACCAATCCAGTTAGTGGGGAGATTCATGGGCACGTGCACATAAGAGAGAAGCTATAACACAGGGGCGCTATGCGAAATAAGTAGTCTGTAGCATAGGTTGTTCAGACCTGAATTTGGTAGCACGACGGACAAAGGTGTTGAGCCTCAAACTAGGGTAAGTGGTAGGGTGGTGAGTGGTGTGGTAGGGGTGGAGGGGGGGGGGCTTTAGTAATTTAAAGAAGATGGAAACAAAAAGACATGCAGGGCAGCCACATCAAACACCTGGTCACAAAACCCTTATACGGATCTGGGCAGGAACGATATTGTTAGTGTATGTTAGCTAGGATGGGAGGTATTTAGGTGTGGTGGTGGGGGGGGGGGGAGTGGTAATCAACGGAGAGTTGGAAAACAAAAAGGCCTACAAAAGCAACATTAATAGGCCCTCACACTCACACAAACAATTGTGGGGGTCTGAGAAGGATGCTACTGATAGAGTGCCTGAATATGGGATGGGTCAGTTGATTATAGGTGTTGGTGTTGCGTGGGGTGGGGATATGTAGTGGAGAAACAAAAGTCTACATCAGCCACATCAAACACCTGGTCACAAAAGCCCTTATGGGGGACCTGAGCAGAATGCTACTACAAAAGTGCCTGGAATGGGTGGTTGGGCGGGGGGGGGGGGGGGGGGGGGGGGGGTGAGGGTGGGGGTGAAAATGGAGAGCTGGGAACAAAGGCTTACACCAGTACAGTCAAAACCTCGTTGATTAAAAAAGAGAACTGTTTTGCTACAATCCATTTTTGTGTAGACTTTGTAACATAGGATATTAACAATTCTAGTATCTGCAAAAGCAAAGTATATAATTTTGCTTCTATATAAAGTCTAGTGATAAATTTGAATATCAATTTGGAATTTACCTTTCAGACAAGTGACAACTTGTTTTCCAATTGTTAAAAAGGAAATAAAAAATATGTATTTTTAATAAATTCATACACTATACCAATTCAATTGAATGCTTATTTGAAGATCATCCAAGGTTCCTCT
>JZLH01S0287992.1:34256-44334 GCA_001188425.1 Eucidaris tribuloides
TCCATAAGGCCCTGTGTTATAGCTTCTTCATGCGCAATTAATGTGGAAGACCACGATGCCGCAACTGATCTCCCACACTTAACTGGTATGGGTGGTCGACCCTAACAACTGAGTGAAGCCGCGGCGCTTGGGCTGAACGGGTCCTAGCCATCTACGATATGGGGCCCGCATCAAAACACAAGGTGTCAGCTGTGATAAACCTTAGCGTCGATCGAGCTAATGATGAAAATGCGTGTAAATCTTATGTTGTACTTTGGCAGTTTCGGACCATTATTTTGGCTGAAAAGGTCTATGTTTGGGCTCTTTTAACGATTGCGCTGCATGTGTACATGGGAAGTAAGTGATGGCATAATAGTACCGGAAGACGTGCCATAAACCCGGGGTTAATGGATTTGCGTAATGGAATGGTAGGTGTTTGGCTGCTTAGGGGCCTAGATTCCATATGTGACTTTTTGTATGTGGTCATTGACTCAGCCAATACTTCGACATGATGGATCTAATCACCATCATATTTTTTTTTTTTTAAACAAAATGAATGAAACTGGTAATGCCAAAAAAGAGATGAGCCCTGTTGGGGGGACGGTTTTTGAGTTATGACATATTAAATTTTCATATTGTATAAAATGAAAAAGAGTGTAAAAGCTTTTTTTCTAAGTCTGAGAGAACAACGCGCGGTAGAATAATTATTTTCAGACCATTTGACAGCCTCATGAATTACTCCTTAGGAATGTATTTTTTTTTTCTATTTTTTAAGCATTATGAGAAACGGGTTGAACTGGATGAAGTCTATTGATTGTCAAAAATATACTAACGTTTAGTCCTATACATAGTTTTGTGGCTCTTACCAATAATACAGACAATTTCATTTTGCTAGACGAAAAAAAGATGGGGGAGACAGTTGTCTTTGCGCCCCCAAATACTACGCTATTGTCCCCCCACCCACATCCCTCGAAGAACGTCTCGGCCCACAGAGTTGACTATATGAAATGGGGCTACGTACGTGTTGTGTGGTGTGTGTGTTTGTGCTGGTGTGTGTGTGTGTGTGTGTGTGTGTGTGTGTGCGCCTAGTGGTCGTGTGTGTGCTGGTGATGTTGGTGTGTCTGTTGTGTGTGTGTGTTGTGATGCGGTGCTGTGTGGTGTGTAGTGCTGTGTTGGTCAAGTGTGTGGTGGCCGCCTGTGTGTATGTGTTTGTACGTTCCATGTCGCGTATGCCAGCCGATCGATCGTGATTGTTCTTTGTCCGGTGTTATGGTAGTGTGAGTGTGTGTGGGTGCACGGGATGTGTTAACTCTGTCTGTCTGGATTGTGATGTGCGTGTGGTCTATGTTGTCAACCGTGAGTCTCCTCTAGTCAACCTGTTCGTGCATATTCTAGGACATCAACACCCAAACAGTTTTGATTATCTTTGGTCGGTTGATAATTCATTGATATGGATTGGGGCTTCGCTAAATCTTCTAGAGACGTTAGCGAACTTAACAGAAATGCAATCTGTGTAAAATCGAGTTTGAAGCCCCCACCCAACACCGCTATATCAGATAAAACGGAATAACGAAAAATTCAGAATCAAAAACCCCTGTGAATGCTAGCCTAGAAGGAGCAGTTATTTTTATTCGTCAACGATATCTGAAAGAAATTTGCAAAGCCTACATTTGCATAATTAATGAATTTCAGATTCAGGCCTATAACTGTGTATACAAGTTTGGAACCCTCCCCACCTGTGACACAGAATCAGATAACACCAAACTATATGTATAAATAATCTTGGTAGCCCTAGGAGATTCATCTACATGAGTAACACGAGCACTCCACACAACAGACAGCACGACAGCACACACAGATGGGGCCAGTTCACATCACACGCTCACACATACAAGGCAATAGTATCTGACGTAGACTACGTGCATTAACGGCACACGCACAGGCACGATCGGCACACAACTAAATTT
Organism: Eucidaris tribuloides; assembly: GCA_001188425.1. NCBI lineage: Eukaryota > Metazoa > Echinodermata > Echinoidea > Cidaroida > Cidaridae > Eucidaris > Eucidaris tribuloides. The sequence goes on from JZLH01S0287992.1 coordinate 36,203, forward strand.
CAAGTCCCGTTTGCCTAGAAAACTGTTCACTCACGGACACACGCACCACGCAGCACGACACGACACAAACGACAACAATACGGAGCCCCTAAGCGTCTCTGAGTCAACCGCGCGTCGACTGTTGTTCGCGAGAATTACGGGGACAATAACTAATACTTTCAAAGGGGTAAAATATTTATTTTTATGTCTCCCCATTTTTGGCCCATTTTATCATACCTTTTTTGCAAGCGAAAAAAATAAAAAATGTGTATTATCCTGCGCCAACAATTATGTTATTAGTGGTTTTACAGATCAATTGCCCTTCACCACTCAATAAGAAGCACGCGCTTAATAAAAACGAGTAAAAATATATTATGATTCAGAATGAGTAAGTCGTCATGGAATACTTTCAAAGCAAGGTTTGAAAAATATTATCTACAGGTGGCCAGAATAAAAAAAAAGAAAATCGTTACAAGGCGTACATTATTATTCATGTTGAATGATAATATCAAAATGTTCGTGGCGTTAAGTCAAACTCCCCGCAAGGGCGCTCACGTTCCTTCTTCTTAAAAATTATTCAGTTGTGAATTAATTATTTCTGTTCATGGTCTCTTTTTGTCCTGTCATTGTCTGTACTTATCTACAATATTCTTGTATCATAAGCAGGTGAAGCTCATTAGCTTGGGCATTTAATAGCAAAATGGATCAAAGTGCCTATAAGATACATTCAATTTATTATGATATTAGTATTATTTATATTCATTATTAATATCTTCAATTTCGCCTAGCACAGCAGTGCATCATGTACATTAAAAAAAAAAATCTTGTTTGGCATAATTATTGATTAGCAGTAAAGCGGAGAGGTATTGAGCAGATCAATAACGCAATCATAAACACACAACAAACAACAATATGAGGAGCACTTTATGTGCCAACAATACATCACTTCATCCATGGAATGCTGTTAGCAAGACAGTGCATTCAGATAGTAATTGCAATTTTAAAAACATATCTCAGTTCATGCTTGTCTGAATCAACTTACATTATATATTCACACTTAGTTAGGTGGAAATCAATTAGACACAACACAAAACTAATTTGTGCTAGTCAATTTTAAATGAAAAAAAAAAGCGATGTTTTACAATCCAATTTTGTGTAAACTTTGTGCAAAGTATATAAAAATTATGTTTCTGCAAAAGTTAAAGTATATTACTTTGCTTCTAAATAAAATGATTGATAAACTTAAATATCAATTTTGAATTTACCTTTCAGACAGGTGAAATTTTTTTGTCCAGTTGTATAAACTAATTAAGGGTATGAAGGGAATCTATTCTGGTTTTGAGTAAACCTGTGGAATGTTAGTCTAAGCAAACTGCTAATAGGTATTTGGAATAAATTTGCATATAATTTCTCCATTCTACTTTCTCCAACCATACTGCTCAAATAAAACACCCCAGTTGTGATTGACTGCATAAAACCTAATATAGAGTCCATACAATTGATGACTGGGCCCTGACTGAAATTAAAATCTGTCCTAGTGGGACTACTTTCAAGTTTTATGGCTTCTAAGTACTACATTGTTAGGTCATTCAAGTTTTGTTACAGGTCAGATTATGCAAATTAGAACAGACAACTAATGAAGAAATTGATGTCCATTTATCACCAGTAGACAAAAGCCATGTCCACACGATCGGACATAAGTTGCTTGTGACCGGGCATAACTTATATCGGTATAGCGTCGGATATAAAGTTGCTGTGTGAACGATTGTCGGGCATAACTCTATCGGATATAGCGCGACTTATACCCGACGATTTATATCCGAAGAAGACCATATATAAGTCCGGTAATAAGTTATACCCGGTGATAACAAAATACGTGTGGACTGCTGTCGGACATAACTCCGACCTTGAAAGGGCAATTACTCTTTGCGAAGATAACTTCATTGTTTACCAATTCACATTTCACGCAATTTGGGTCAGAGGTTACGACTCGATAGCACCTTGACTACGTCATTTCCTGTCTGCTATTACCGATAAAGACGTGTGGGCATAAGTTTTGTCGGGTATAAGTGTTAATACGGACATGACACGTGTGGACGCGTTGGTGTATCAATGGAATTTTTTTTATTACGTCGGACTTATACCCGACAAAGATATGCCCGGTAATAACTGCCTTTGTGAACGCAACTAAAAGGTGATAATGGATTAAACACTGGGGTATGCGGACCACTCAGGTTTCTACCTTCATGGACTGACAAGATAAAATTCATTGCCTTCTGGACAGGAAACCTAAAGAACGATATAACCTATTGTAGGTCCGTGGTGGAACAGAGGAAGTAAACGGTCTTGCAAAGAGCTGCATTGTTATTGGTGGGGCACAGGAAGTGTAACTAAAAAGGGTTATATTCCAATTGGCTACTGCCATCAAAACATTTACCCCTGACTGACCAATCAAAGAATGGCAATCAGTCTAATGGTCAGTGAGTGTAGTGGTCAAAGGGATGCTGAGGTCACTTTGTGTAGTGACCATCCATGTACATTGACAGAAGCAAGTTGTGGGCCTGGGGGAGATCTACAGGGGTAATTGCTGTACAAACAGTGGGTAACTTGATACCCACTCTGGGTAGACAAAAGGGGGGTGATCTTGGGGGTGGGTGGAGCTTATGGAATTGTGGCACTGAGTGACAGAGGGGACACAATCACTGAGAGACTGCCTGCATGATTTTAAAGTGATAGGCTAACATTGTGGAGCTTCAAATTTTGATATCTGAACTACAAAGTAGTGTTCATATGGACAAATAAATACCCTGGAATAAAAAAGTTTGGAAAGTTACACTGCCAATGGCAAGTTATGCATCAATAAACAATTAAAACTTGGGGCGAGTTTAAATAGCCTAGGTGTACACACAGTAAGTCTGTGGGAGAAAATGGGCAGGTGAATCCGATCAACTTACGATTTTCACTTGTTTAAAGCACTAAATAATCATTTTGAAATAACAAAAAAATTTTCAGGGCGTCATTTTTAGACCTTATCAAAGACAACGGTAGCATGGGGAATCAGGTAGCTCAGATTTTTTTAACTGTGGTAAATGTTAGCCAATACCTTTAACACTTTCAATAAGATAACTGCGTAAATTGTGTCCATTCTTCTTCTTCTTCTTCATCTTTTTCTTCCTTCTTTTTCTTCCTCTTCTTTCCCTTGTTCTCCTCCTCCTTCTTCTTCTTCTTCTTCCTCCTCCTCCTTCCTGTTCCTCTCATCCTCCTCCTCATCTCATCCTCCTCTTCTTCTTCTTCTTCTCCTTTTTCTTCTCTTCTTCCTCTCCTTTCTCCTCCTCATCCTACTGTACCTTTATACTGTAACAGTTTGCAAATATGAACATATAATTATACAAACAATTCATACTCACATTCAATCAAACATTTAGCACAGTTCACACACAACTCATTCACCTAATACTACCTGTGCCTCTACAGGTACTTCCACTTCTTCTTTTTTCTGTGTCCCCCTTTTTTTCTTAGAATAAATGAATAAGACTTGATGTACTGTAGGAACTGGCAAAATTCCCATACTTCTAATTTTGAGGTCACAAAAAAGATCAAACCTTTATTTTTTCATTTGACAAAATATCACCTTAGGAAAAATCAATTGGAGTATTTGTTCACTTTGTCATACCATGTATTATTTATCGAAAAATCTACACATAATCTACACTGAACATCGTAAATTTCTCAATAATAATTTGTATTTTGTTTAACTTATGTAACACATTATTATATTGTTGCTGGAAATTCAGAAAATAAAAATGCAAGAACAAATTTATCTCAGAGAAATAGATATAGTTAAAGAGAGATAGAGGGAGATTTATCATCCATTGAACAACCAATTGAAACTGTTTTGATAACATTAGTGTATGTCCATGTGGAAAGTTCCCTAGCCGCTTGAATGGCAGGCCAAACGAAGCCTGTGATTGCTTTGATAGAAAGTGTGAAATGGGTGGGAGGGGCAGGTAATTGAATTATGTTTAATGGTGGATGTTCAGGCTATTGAATTAGGGATAACAGCCTATTTGATGGTCCAGGAGGAAGCTATAGGACGAGATTGACATGTTGCTTTTCGGCGATGCATCAATCTCACACACATATGGAGAACGACTGACCATCAAGAGAATTAGATTTGCAATTATCATTGTCTCATACTGATTTTGATGAGTTTGCAGCAATGAAAAGAAAATGTGCATCTTGTGATTTATCATAAATTTTATGTAGAATAACTCCTCAATTGTGTAACAGGAGTAGCCATACTATGTTTGATTCTCTGTGATACTCGTAATTTGTCTGACTTGACCAAATATTGTCAACTTGCTATAGTAAGCCATTTTTTAATTGTTCTCATATGTTTTTCCACTGTTGTCTCAAGGTGTAGTTGATAGTTGGATTCTGTTTGAAATTAATAAACTATCACTCCTATGCACTGAATGTGCCCTGATATGTCACAAGATAGTTGAAATGAGGGGAAATATTGCATAGAATGAACTATTTTTGTCACAATTTTTAACAAGACTTAATGATTAAAGGCTATAATACTACTTCTGATATTAACTTTTTATTTTACTGTATTATTTATATATTGATGGTGTGAAAAATGAACAACAAATGCCCATTTCACAGATAAATGAAGATGTGATAATTCTATGTTGTAGCAAACAGAACACTCATACTTATAGTAATACTAATACAGTCAAACCTGGCTTAATGGCCACCTCTCTAATCTCTACAGCAGCCAACCTGCCTAAAGTGACCACTGAATGATTTTCCTGGAGACCATTAATGTGTTTTAAATTCTGTTTGCTCACATTTCACTGCATTGCATTTTCTTTCCCCATACTCTTGTTATCAAATCAAGCAAATAACAATAAAAAAGAATATTCATACAGATTGAGATACTTACACTGCCAAGATACATAGAGAATAACAATGCATGAACTGCTCAATATTTAAAAATGAATATATCTTGGCCACTAATTATGATGCACATGATCTTCTGACATCCATGTCGGCTGATGTATGAAATGTACAAGTATGAATACTATTTTGTACCAATATATAGAAATATAAAAATATATTTTTCTCGATTATCTCACAATTGTTATATATTCTAAACATGTCCCCATTATTCCACTTCCTTATATTGTATCAGTTTTTAGTGATATCATACTTCATTAAATGGATATTGTTTCCGTACCGATCTACGGAAGTTGCTATCCATCCCCGAATTAATATTGATAGGACTCGTAACTTCAATATCATTCACTCCGAAATGAAAATGGAGATGTTTCGGCGGAGACAGCTCGTGAAAACGGGAGATCGCCGAGCCAATTTGTCTAAAGATTCGCTCACTCACTGGCAAATTGCAGTTTGGGCCCCGGAATGAAGAATAGATGACTTAAACATCTAAACACCTTCCTTACCTCGAGGGCAAGATTGCTTTGCCACGCGACAATGAGACTTTGGCTAAATTAATGCCAGCGATAATGCGGGCGACGCAGCGCCAAACAGCATATCTTATTTTTTCGTTGTCAAAATCATATTTTCGTTCTCCTTATTTTTTTTTTTAGTTTGTGGGCCCTGTCTTTTGCCTCTGAGTGAATGTAAGATTTATCACCTGTTCATCCTGTGGGGAATCACAGTTATGATTCTCTCGCCCGCGACTCTCGCGCCGAGACGGCAGGCTGGGAGTCTGGTGGTGGGACGGCGCCATCACGGCTGCAGGCTAGATGCCACCATTTTTTCCCTCTCTCCTCCTCTCTCTCCATTTCTCTCCCCGTCTCTCCATTTCTCTGCCCAACTCTCCATTTCTCTCCCCATCTCTCTTTCTCTCTTCATGTCTTTCTGTGTTCGTATAAACCGAAGAACGTAAGTTTCTCTTTCGATGATTCGATGATGGAGACGGGGATGAGCGTGAAACCTGCCATGATGCATTGCATGAATGTGTAGTCTCGTGTTTCAGACCCCACAGTAAGGAGTATGAATTCACACAATTGCACCGTAGCTAGCTATTCAACATATTTTGCAAGTTAATGTCAATTTATTGATGTAATGTCCATTTCAATGTGCACATGATTTTCACAACATCTGAAGATATAGAAAAAGAAAGTTTAAAATTTAGACTAATACTTAAGTAGTTTGGATGGTCATAATTCAAGGGGTTTTCTACATCGTTACATCATTTTAAAAGCATTAGTTTTTGTTTTTGCTGAAGATATTTTGTGAATTTCTGTTCTATATTGTTATAATATATTTTACAGATTTTGAATCATAAGCACACAACATTACAATATATACTACAAATTTGTATGAAGATACAAAAGAATACATTTTTGCTTACTAAAACATAAACTACACACAGTTATGTAAAAGTATGTCAATCACCTAACAGGATTTATTCTCCAACAGAATGGGATTTTAAACAAGGCCTTGAGCAAAAAAAAATGCCACAAAAAAGAAGACTTTAAATCAAAACAGGCCATCATGAATTACAACAAAAATAACACATCGTCAATGGCACAGATAACGGATCTCCTCCCAAGGAGTAACGGCGTTTGATCGCTCTTATCGGTGTCTTGCACCGGGCAATGGGGACCCACAACTATAATACCGTGAAAGGATTTAGTCGGTAAGTGAAGAAAATCCCGTGGCAATAAAGCGCCGCCAGTCTCTCTCCACGCCAGTTGGCGACACCCGCCGACCTACGAGAAACGATTTGCAATTTGGGGATGAGGACGGACGCGGGACGAAAATGTGTGACATTATCGCACGTAATCAACTTATCAGAATGTCCGTGTTTGGACAGATGTACTTGGTTCAAATCATGGAAACATTGGTCTGCAACTGTTACAGCCGAAATGAACATAAAATAATGGTAAAGAGCATTTTTTTTTGGAAGAACATTTATCATATCGAAGCCTTATCCACTAAATTATGAAACAACATTTCAAGATTTCATCAAATGTTCTCCTCTTTGTCGTTCTTAATTACATCAATGCTTCCCCATTTTCAACAGACTTTGCTTTTGCTGCCGATGCTTGCATCAAATAAACGACTCTCCATGAGACTGTAACAACACACAATCAGGACATTCAACCATGCAAATGCAATTTATTTTCCAACTATGAATGGGAATCTCCAATGTAAATTTTTTTTTTTTTTTACAATTGTGCCCAATTTCATTTTTTTTCTAAACACTCTTCTAACTGGGTCAGGAAAAGGGAAAGTTTTCAGGAAATATACATTAAAGAAGTTATCCTATACTAAATCTTAAGCTTCTTTAATTTTTTTCATTGGATCTATAAAGAATAACATCTGTGACAAAACACTGAACCCATTTTTAAAATAACATAATTATCACTCAAAGCCCAGAGCACCTCTAACATGATCAGTATCAACATTGTTTCTTCAACAATTTTTCTTTCAAATACAATTAAATGCAATTTTTTTTCAGGGGACAATTTCACATTATCTAAGTACTGAAACAGATCAATGGGGGAAATACAATTTTGAGCTTCATGAAAGAACAAATGATCAAAATGATCAAACCAACCTACTGTGATTTATTTTTAAAAAAATGTAATTTACAGCCACTTTATTTATCCGCCTAACTATCTCACTAAGCCTACTTTTCAAAACTAAAGTTGGAAATACAAAATACAAAATGTCCACTCAGTTCTTCTTACTTCTACTTTTGTTCTTCTATTACTATTATTTATCATATATTATTTCATTATTATTTTTATTATTACTATTATCACTATTAACTCTAATTGCTACCTTAGGGCAAATTCTTTTGTTCTTGGCCTATTCTTTCGATTCCCCTTAATGCACACTTCTTTCGCCTGACGGAATAAACCCTATTGTGTGGATTCCCCCTATGGTGGCGTGTAATGTTGTTGTTATTATCATCATCATCATCATCATCATCATCATTATCATTATTGTCATCATCATCATCGTCATTCATTATTACTATTATTATTAAATAGTTAGTAATAGAAGTGTCATTATTATCCATATAATCATCCACTGGACGTTTTCCCAGGTGTGCTGTGAATGAAATTCACCATTTAAACATCCCATTACTGTTGCACCAAACCTTCAAA
>JZLH01S0287992.1:47084-61601 GCA_001188425.1 Eucidaris tribuloides
AAACACAATCAATCTTGTCTATCAGGGTACCCCAAAGATTATTTTGAAAATGATTAAACCAATTTAAGAACATATCAGGACAAACTACCAGAACTGAAATCAACCTTTAACATTTCACTGTAAATATGTGGGTGAGGTTATTAGAAATGTCCCATCAGTTTTCCTTCGTGATCATTCAAATGTCGTCTTGTAGCAAAATGGATGCACACTTCATAAATGTGATAAACATATTGAAGAACATTCAAAGACCTGAACAGAAGTAAGTAATTGACAAAATTCAAGAGGATTCGAGTTTTTCTGATAACTGGGTGAGACTGTTTGTACTGATATACACTCAAACATGCTAGAATATATAAATAAAAAGAATAAGTAAATAAGTAGATAAATAAGTAAATAAGTAAGTCAGTAAATAAAAAAAATAAAGTACAATCCTTAATTATTACACTGAAAAAGGTCATTAATTTGTCTGGAAGAGTAAATGAGAACAAGGTGTTGCTGTTTTATTTCATGTTTCATCCATAATATATTAATTCATTTATTGTTTCAAGTATGCACCATGTTACCATTATGAACATATCAACTTCTCTTTGAATTTCCATTTGATCCAATTTCTCTTATTTATAAGAAAAAACAAAACAACTGTTGTCCAAACATTGCATTTTTTTTTCATTTTTCCTTTCTTCCATGAGGTTATAAGAGCAATCAAATTAGATATCTATCACATATTACAACATACATTTTCAAATGGCCGGTACCAAAGATTTCTGGGACAAAACAGTTCAACACAATAGAGTTTAAACTGCGATAGCTTCTTCAATGGTTATTTCAACAAAGTAGCAAGAGCAGCATCTCAATTTGTCATCATGCTGCGATGCCGTTCCGCTGCCCTGGTTAACTATGGAGGAGTGGCGGAGGCCTGGCTAACAAGCAACTGCCTAGGGCAGTAATAAAATGTTACTGCCTGTATTGGAGAGAAGAGAATCAACCAGTTGTCTACTGAAAGATTTCATTTGGTGCTAGTAACAAGAAGACAAAATGACCCTTCAACAAGAAATGTTGTCTTCAGAGATTTTTTTAATTCTAAACAGATTGTAAATTCACTTTTGTTATTATGTTGTCTATATGTATGTGTGTGTGGGTGTGTGTATGCATGCGAGTGTGTGAGTGTGTGTGTGGGTGTGTGTGTGTGTGTGTGTGTGTGTATGTGTGTGTGTGTGTGTGTGTATGTGTGTGCGAGTTTGTAATCGCCTCCAACCGTGGACGTTTTGGATTAATTTTACTGTACAACCGCAGACGTACCTTCCAGGGGGACGGTCCACGTTTTTAGATCTTGTTGTAATTGAGGTGCTTATGCTGCATTACAACCAGTAAGCAAGGTCTGGGGGTATATAGAGAATGTCCGCATTTGGAGGTTGTGTACTGTAATGTAATGTAATGCAGTTGTCAGAAGTTTCGTCTTCATTTAGTAGGTAAAAATTGCCGTGTGTGTCCTCGGTATTACCGTTACAAACACACACTCACACACAGATCCACTCACATTAAAAATTGTACGTCCTCGGTCGAAGGTGATTATACATATGTGTGTGTGTGTGCGTGTAGTGTGTGTGGTGTATGTGTGTGTGCATGTGTGTGTGTGTTCAAGTACAAGTTCAATTTATTTTGCAATAAATATCAAAATACAAATGTCATAGATAAAATATAAATATATATAATTACTGTAATTTTGCAAGGCTCTCCAAGAAGGTTAAAAACCTGTATGTTTTGGAGCACCTTTACAAACTAACGAAAGAAAAAAATAAACTCAGATACTAAACGGAATTGTACAATACAACGACAAATAAAAACAAAACAAGAACAAGGACAATAGACATACAAACAAATAAAAACAAAACAAAACAAGAACAAGAACAATAAACATACACAACATGTGTGTGTGTGTGCGCGCGCGCGCGCGCAAGTGTACCAGAATTATGATACTGTACATACAGACACGCGGGACAAATGTGACACGTCACAATACCCTGATGAAGTCACTCAACCCAAAGGTATTAGTGCCAAATATCATAATTATGATTGTAAAGTATGAAAGTGAAGTGTCCTCATAAATGAAAAGTTTTATGACCTTCGCACTTTGCAAAAGTTTGAATATTTACATGTATATTTTTCACCTGAAGTATTTTTCTTTATATTTTAATATTTCATTCCAGTGGTTGAGATGGTTAGTTGATGTCTCCTCTCCAGCAAATGTTGATCTCATATAAATTCAAAACCTCAGATAACTCTCTGTTCAAAATAAGAAAGCAAAACATTTCCCATCTTTGATCATCACAAGTTTATCAAACTATCAATAAAAATATATAATGTCATCAATACCATGCATGCCATTTTCCCAATCATAAATGTCACAGAGAGCAACATTCCAACAAACAGAAGTTCCATTTTATGTAGCTTTACCCATAATAAAGAAACAACAAATCCATGGAATGCAAGACGATATTCTTATTCTACCAAACTGATATCATAATACATGTACTATTGTTTGATAATAATTTATGGCTACTCTGCTTTATTTTGACATTAATTGCAGTCATTATCATTTAAAGTGATAGGCTAACATTGTGGAGCTTCAGTTTAAAAAATTGTCAAACTTTGATATCTGAGCTACATAGTAGTGTTCAAATGGAAAAATAAACACCCTAGAATACAAAAGTTTGGAAAGTTACACTGCCAATGCCAAGTTATACATGAATGAACAATAAAACTCGGGGCGAGTTTTATTAACCTAGGTGTACACACAGTAAGTCTATGGGAGGAAATGGGCAAGTGAATCTGGTCAACTTACGATTTTCACTTTTTTAAAGCACTAAATAATCATTTTGAAATACAATTTTTTCAGGGCTTCATTTTTTAGACCTCATCAAAGACACTGGTAGCATGGGGAATCATGCGGCTCAGATTTTTTTAACTGTGGTAAATGTTAGCCAATACCTTTAAAGTGTGATCTAGTTCTTTGGGCTCTTATTAAATGTCTGAACTTTATCCTTTCAAATCCCAACTCCCCTTTCAAGACCTGAGCTAACAATTGTGATTTGATGAAAAAAAAATAGGATCACCATATTTCCAAGATTAAGGGATTAAGTGCAGAAGACATTGTATACATGTGCTTATGTGTATACTTCTTTTTCCTGATAATATTTCTACATTGCATTCAAGTAAAATTGCATTTTGCTTAATGACAAAGTCTTGACTGTGCTTTGTTGAATTGAACTGTATGGTGTGGGGGAGAGGAGGAGTTTCCAAAGTCTTATGAATTACAGCACATTTAACTGCACGTTACTGAACCAAGAATATATTTCTAGTGTACTCTAAAAGTACCTCACTGTATCTCAGCCTATCGAGTGGGTGTACTTTGCAATATTTATTCCTTGTCAAAATTTATAAATTACCGGAAAAGCGTTAAGCACTCCTGTTTCGAAAGCTCAAAAAGCATTACCACATCACGAGCGAATCTTACCCACAACAATTCAATAAATTCCAATTATACTATGAAAGAGTAAAATACACACTCATAACGTGATCAATTGATGAATATGAATGATGTGCAGACTTTCTTCCGATGACATAAATTTAAAACTACTTTCAGTTCTAATTACACACAATGCTGAAAATAAAGATGTTAAGCGGATTGCATCTGAAAATATAGACTCCCGAGAATGGTGCTCGTCCCCGCGTGTGGGCAGGGATCGAGTCCAAATTAGGCAAATGTCGTGTCTAGGAATGATTCATCTTATATATGTCAATATTTGTTTGTAGGACTATTGTCAAAACAGACATCTTCCCTTCCCGAGATAGTTCCTCTGCCTCTAATCGCATTGCCCAATTTCCTAGCTGGAATCACCTCAAACTATCTCACTTTTTTTTGAAAATAATTTCTGAGGTTCTCGTTGCGATGACACGGGACCCCAACTGTCGGGGAGACTTTCTCGTATCGGAACACTTCCATTAGAGAAATTTTTTGGAAAAGTGCCTCTGGTTTGGAGGTTATTTTGGGCCCATCTTGGCAAAATGATGTTGAGGCATGTCAAGAAGTATCTGGCTCTTTATTGGCGTTAAGTCTGCTGCGACACAGACGGTGCACGATTTCTTGGCAAGGTCTTAAATTTACCTTCATGTTCCAAAATGGATTCATTATGTAGGATTCAATCGTGCATCCCCTGCTCCCCTTGTCTATCTTTCGAACCAGCTAATGTGATCAATTTATCATTGTTACTGGGTCATGTATAGTAAACGTGATCACATTATCAGCACATTCAGACATAATAGCATTTAAAAATTTCTCACTTTTGGACCATAACAGGATATATCATGCCCATTTTCAGAGTTTTTCTTCTTCTTTTTTTTGGGGGGGGGAAGGGGGGAAGGGGACCTTTTGCTTCGATGATGTAGGCATACAGGAAAATGATTTTCAATCATTTAAACTAATTTTAACTAAGGCAGAATCCTGGCCATAAGAGGAATTAATATATTTTTGTTTTCTTGGCATGGAACCCCAATAAAAACTTCTACAACCTGTTGGCCAAAACAAATTAATCACAGCCCTTCCTGGATTGACATACAAAAGACAATTACCTATCGTAAAACTATACGAGCTTAACGAGTGCTAATTACTTCTGGGTAACAGGATCAAGAAGGGTTTACTTTCGGTCCGTGTCTTGTGTCTAGGTGCAGGTGAAGGGGGTTGCGTGCGACTTCGGCGCACCGGTGATCTCATAAAGTGCGACAGGATATTGCGCAATTTTCTGCCATGTGGAATCAGTCACTTGTAGCTGTCAATGTTTGTGGACCGATTCCCCTATCACGGACGCGAAGAGACGTTATCGCACCTGTTGACCAAACTGGGCTTCTTCAAGTCGGCCCACGAAGGTGTGTCTCCCCAAGGAGTTACTGTAACTCCTTGGTTTCCCTAGCTTCAAGTTGAATTCATAGTACTTTCTCCACTGAATTGAGTGCTTGGTCCTGATCCATTTAACTAGGATCAAGTTTGGGATGAGGAACATTATCTAGATTAGTTCCAAGAACAGGATTGGAATTAGTTCAAGGCCAATCCACCATGCATGAACACACCAATCATATTATTCTTCATTTTGACTTAACAAATCAAATCATTTTAATTCTATAATCTTTTTAAACTCTTTGCACGCTGAATTAATTCCGGGGGGATAATAATGATGATTGTTAGTTTGATATTTTCTTTAAATCTTGCTTTCCTTATTACACCATTGCACCATACTGGTAATTGTTTTATACATGTTGCTCAAGCATTATATGGCCATTTATTAGCTTTTCTAGTACAAATATAACAGAGAATACTAATATCACGAGTGTTGAATTTAATTGTACAAATGTGCAAACTTGCAACATTCATGTGCGAAGGGTTTAATAAAATCATAATATACCTATCAATAGTATTATGAAGGAGACAATATTGCTGTTGCATAGTAAGTTAACATGATTTGGTGTATATCAATGCTAAGTACCCCTTCAAAAACAGACAAAAGACATGGGGGGGGGATTGAGTATTAGAAATGTAAGGTTCAAGATGTCCCTTCCATATATGCTCCTACATGTCCTTCAGCAAACTATACATGCTCATATGAAAAAAAAATGCATGAATCTGATCATTTGTTTTTATCTTATTAAAGTAAATATAGCCCCTCAGTCTTGTTTCATTACATTACATTTTTACTCAGATGTTAGGTAAAAAAAACAGTTAATGACTGTATAAGAAGGTAGACTCATTCAACCTGTTTCACGGTTACAAAACACTTGCCCTTTTCATTTTACTTTCTGCTACAACAGGTTGTTGGAAGCTACAGGTGACAACCAATGGCTGCCGCCCACCCCACCCCCGCCCCCCCGCCCTTTCAACCAATTTGTCATTTGTTCCAGGAAACTGACCAAATTTGGCTGGATACTCACAAGCGAGTTCACGCCACTTGGCATGGAACATTTCCTGCAATCACGCGCACGTGAACCGAGGTGATGAAGCCCGGCAAATGCTACGAGACACCTGCACGAAAGGCGGGGGTGACGCAACCTGTCCGGGGCACGTGTCACGGGCGGGAAGGGGACCGAATGACTGGATGGTAGGGGACAGGTGTGGGGTCGAGACACGAAAGCAAGCAACAGTTAAGCCAATTAGGGATTAAATCCAGGTTGATATTCTAAGCCCTGGATAATTTTGGCAGTCAAATGGATTGTTTAATATGTGATAAGACATTATAGTTCTCCAACAGGTAGATGAAACCAACTTCATGCTGAATTCAATCCAAGAATATTATTCTTTGAGAAATTAAAAGTTACCTCCAACACTAATAGTTTGGCACTGATTCTCTGACATGACATACTACATATATGTGACCCATCAGCACGATACTCTGATAAAGTCGCACACACCAAAGCCAAGGAAAGTGCTAAATACGGTAATTGGGATAAAGAATATGAAAGTGAAGTATCTTCAGAAATCAAGAAGTTTTATGATCTTCACAAGCTGCAAATGTTTAAATATTTATATTTTTCACCCGAAGCATTTTTCATTCCATTTTTATGTTCTATAAGATGTGCGACTTCATCAGGCCATCGTGGTGACAGGTCACTTATAAACTTTGATGCACAAATCTCAAGTTGAACACAGTGTTCATATCAGAATCTTAATTACTCTAATTGATTAATTTCTTTGTAGTGGCCCTAGAATCAGAAGTCATACTATCATGAATAATGGAAGAGGTTATCATGCCCAATTTCAGTTTGATGGAACTCCAAACTGAATGCAATTAACAGAGTGAAGTTTTCAGAAGAAAATCAGATTTATGAATTTAGTGCACAATTTGTGAGAGGAGACTGACAATGTTTTGTACTTAGTTTCCTTTTCAAACATAATCAATTAATAATATAATTACATACACTGATCTTAAAAACTCATATTTTAAAGCTATTTTTTATAAGCCTTGGTAAAGCTTTGCGAATAAAAACTATACTAAAATCCTTGGCAAAATTGAATTAGAGTTTGGTTTTAATACTAAGCTAACTGCAAGAAATTGGTGAAGGAAAGTCAACCAGAATCATAATCCATATTACCATTCATCACATAAAAAAGGAAGAAGAAAAAGAAAGAAATCATAAAGTTATTCAACTTGCTGCGAAAGTCAAAGGGCACTCCCCGAACACGCAGTCTTAACCAGTCTGTCAGGCAGGCAATTTGGGAGACTTCCCCTTCTCCACCGATCGTCAAATCCGCGGGATAAAGCGCGGATGGGATAGAGACCAACGTCGCCACCGAAAATCTTTTACGGGTCGTCAGGCAAGCCGAAACACCTGGCCGATGACACTGGTCATAATTACGACTCCCTTTGTAGGTATAATTTTATGACGGCGACTGTCGGGAGAGGCAGGAAAGATATCTAATAACCTTTGTTGATGTTTGGGAACAGTATGGGGGAACCCGCGGGGGACGACTTGTACGTACGCATTTCTGCAGGTAGTGCTGGACTGAGTGTGGTTAAGCAAGTTATTTTTTATTTTTTTTACAGTATTGATGTATGGTTTATTGGCCTTATTCTTTAATCAAGGAATATATTTAACCTGTTGCAAACTAAGTATGAGTTAACTCATGTTGGGGTCTATGGAAAATGCACGTTATAGTGAAATCAAATCGTTTCCAACGGGTTAAGTGATTGATTGTTGGATTTATGTACTGTAATTTGAAATAAAAAGAGTAGCCTGTAAGACTTTTTGTTCAATATTACCAAGCTTTTTATCAATCAATAAATGTCTCAAAATGAGATGATGATGAAATCGATTTGTCATTCTTTTCCCCATGGTACCGACAGTATGAAGTCAAATTATCATCTTGTCACTTATTTTGGACAATACCCCCCCCCCAAAAAAAACAGTGATATATCTTGCTTTACAGGTATACATGTAGAATGATATATCTCGCACCTGAATGATCAGAATAATAAAACTTTACACTTAGAACAGATATCTTTTTAAAATTTTAAACAAATGTACTGGGATGTTTCAAATCTGTTTGGAAGTGGGAAAGAAAATCCAACATTCATGACCCCAGCTGTTAAAATGGTCATAAATGATAGTAAAATGACACTTAATGTCACCAGTAGTATGTCAATTTGCTACTCATGAGATACACAAGCAAGGTGGCAATTTTCATATCCAATTTCATCCACTTCACCCGACACATTACTGGAACTTCGAAATAAGCTACCACAATTATTTGTTTTCACAAAAGAATCTTGACTCCCCCCCCCAAATTTTTTTGCAGTTTCCCCACATGTGAATAATTAGGCAGGTATACCCAAAAAAAAATTTAAAATGTGGTATTATCTTCATATTTCTGTTTAGGAGCCACTTCCAGCTGGAAATCATTTAAAGCTGGGATATTTTCATGATTTAACATAGAATGCCACAATGATTTCTTGATTTTATTAACAATGAATTGTGGTTTCTTTTGGGGGGAAGGAGTAGATAAAATACCCTAAAACTAAAATTTCACAAGGGTATCTGTTCTCTTAAAGTTTGACTTGAAAGTAGCTTCAAAGACACTAAATCTGGTTTGAGGGTGGATTTTTTTTTTTTGGGGGGGGGGGGAGTGGAGGTGATTTTGCTTAAAACAATACCAGTTTTGAAGGTATTGGTGATTTCACAAATATATGGACATTGCATTTAATATAAAGCCGTGTTGGGAAGGATTAATTCAGAACTCACATTCAGTTTTATCATGTACATGTACTACGTTGGAAATATTCTACAATTCAACTGCATGTTTTTCCCCAATTACTTCTAAATCATGAAAAATATAATTTTCTCCAGTATTGATTTTAAATGCAAACACCACGCTCTGAAATACTTCCATTTTTTTTTTAAATAGAAACTGACAAAAAAATAGCAGTTGGGGGAGGGGGGACTATTTTCCATTAAATATGTACATAGGAATATTTGCTCCCTCATAATTTAAAAACCAAAGCATGTCATGAAAAATCCATACTTCAGGAAAGATTGGTGAAAAATTTGTCTGGTCAACAAAAACTACTTTGGCTTTAATTTAACAACCTTTGAAACAAATGGCCCCAGCTTGGTCAAATCATTTTCACTTATCTCGACATTGCACACTTACGGGTATCCCCTTATTTATATATTTTAACACTACCTTAGCAACAATGTTATTTATTTCTTGTTTGCCCACTTCTGTCTGTTTTCACATCTTTATCCTGTTAAACCCAAATCTTCATCCTTCTAAAGGATGGTGGCGTCACAAAACCTGTTACAATCTGCACCATTATCTAGAGGTCAGTAGCCTACGATGATTACTTTTTTTTCTTTTGATGTGTACTTCTTTTTAATTTTGTTTTATTGCGCACAGCTAATTTATATCATTTAACAGGAAATGCATGTACAGTACCTCATTACCTGTGTTAACATTTATGACAAGTATGGCATAGAATGCAGGTGCCACACCGCTCATGTTTGTGATCTCTCACATTATGAAAATACAGACCTCATCAACTTAACCTGTACCCCCTACAAATTGAAGTGGTATATGCCATAGTACATTGTTTTACCTTTCTTGTGGCATCATCCATTACTGAATACAGGGTGAGTTTATCTTGGATGGATCCAACATAGACAGTCTTGTGTCTCGTGTTTTTCAAAGCTACATATACTGCAACCTCAGTGTCTTAACCCTTCCACCCCTACAGAGTGAAGTGGTATCTTCCATGGTACATTATTTTACCTTTCCACGGTACCACACATTACTGAATGTAGGGTGAGTTTATCTTGGACAGGTCCAGTTTTGTGTTTGTGTCAAAGAAGTTTTGTGATCTCTTATGTTTTCCAAAGTTATAGTAGACCTCAGCACCTTAACCCTTCCACCCCTACAGAGTGAATTGGTATCTTCCATAGTACATTGTTTCAACTTTCTTGTGGCATCACCCATTACTGAATGTAGGGTGAGTTTATCTAGGAGTAGGACAGGTTCAGTATATGTTTTGTCATTGTGTCAATAGACATCTTGTAATCTCTAACATTTTTCAAAGTTAACATAGACCTCTCTCAAATGGAGGGCGAGTTCATCTTCCTAAGATCCAGTACAGTTTTGGTGTTTGTGAATATCTTCTACAGACCTCATCAACTTAACCCTCCCACCCCTATAGAGTAAAGTGGTATATTCCATTAGGCATTTGAGTGAGTTTGGTTAATAGAATCAAAATGTAGGGTGGACTGGTATTAAGTTTGCAAAGATGGGATGTAACAAATTTTCCTACAATGCAATTACTAGGCTTTTGTCATGAATATCTTACAGACATACATGAAACTTTCATTATCCCACCCCAACAGTAAATCAGATTTTGTCAGTCAATGTTAGTCAACAGCCCTTTATTAACTTGTCACAGTGCAAATTTCCCTACTTCCTTTGTTTTGATGGAAGAACAATATATACAATCTGAACTCAATTTTGAACTGTTAGGAGTGGGCAGCAGATGAAAATCTTCTACAAGTATTTGAAACATCTTTTGAGTTGTATGTCTGGAAGTTTACACATGCCAACTTTCTCAAAGCTGTATCACGGGCAAACATTTTGAGTCTGACATCCTACTAATTTAATATTCTTGTATAAAGGGGGTGGGGGGGGGGAAGGTGTGTGGGAGGACCCGAAGGGAATTGGAATCAATTGCAGTTTTCATGTCACTACATGACTGTCAAAAGTCATTAACACAGGTAGGATAAAGGGGGGGGGTGCAACTTCACTCTTTGAAATGATTGGTAAACTGTGCTAACTACATTATTCTTGCTCTACAGGGAATAACAAAATTATTTTTTTATAATGCCTTATTCTTACAATCATACAGGTGTGAGGATTATCATAGTCATCAATTCCCTTTTCACTTTAATGTTTATTTTTCAGGTTGGAGGTGGGGGGGGGGGTCAAGGTGCAAATGATTTTTCAATTTCTATATTTTAGCTTGCAACTTAGCATTAAACGCAAGGTTCACCCTGACAACAAGTTGGTTATAATAAAAGCAAAACAATGAGAGAAACATATTAATGAAAGTTTGGCGAAAATCCACCAAAGAATAACAGACTTATGAGGTTTCAAAGGTTTAAATTTGTGACGTCACATGCGAGCAGCTCCCTATATGTCATGTGATATAAATTCCATAAAAGTGCCGTTTTCTCAAAAATTTGAAAAAAAAATACTTGTGCATTGAATATATTATCAGAAACATTATTTCATATGCTTCTATGAAAAAAACACCATTCAGTTATCATGAACCATTAAAAATGGCAATTTATGGAATTTATATTACATGGCATATTGGGAGCTGCTCGCATGTGACGTCACAAATTTAAAACTTTGAAACCTCATAACTCTGTTATTCTTTGGTGGATTTTCACCAAACTTTCACTGATATGTTTCTCTCATTGTTCTACTTTTATTAGAACCAACTTGATGTTAGAGTGAACCTCACCTTTAATAACCTGCTTCTTAGAGTTACAACTCTGAAATGTAACTTGTCAGTTGCTTGATCAATCATTCTAAAATACCTTACACTTTTGCAATATTCTCATATAATTTACATCTATGTTTTACATATTTTCAGATAGTCAGTGTTTGTCAAATGAATGTAGGTATGGTAAAGGTGTCATTTCACTTTCCCCAAAATGCTTTCTCTCTTTCTCTCTCTCTCTATCCATTTCCTCAACCCTATATTTCAAGTCATGAATGTCCATGAAACAAAGTTTACAAAAGAGCAAACATAAATTGTACTCCACAATGGTATACCTTCATATGCCACCACTCACACAAGCATGCACAGGCACCAAGCATCAGTCAGTCAGCCCCACTCTCTCCCATTTTCTTACAAATGATCTAACTTACTGATCTCCCATTTAAATTTAGTTTTATACAGCCCACCCTTAGTATTTTACTTGATCAAATGTCTACATATTCTGAAATGAGTTACTCGTTTGCTCTGGTCGTCCGTCTTTTCAAGCCTAGCTTATTGCGGTGGCCATTTAAATTATCATATGTCATGTGTCAAGTACCGGACTATACCCTGGTCGTACAAACTTATATTACCATATCATTTTGCCTATGTACTATTTATATGCAATTTGTCTACTTTTGTATTACTTCATTTATTTGTAATATTGTGAAATTGTTATTATTCACGTCATTATCTTGAAATGCAGAAAATAAAACCAAACAAAAGCAATGAAAGCTACAATGTGTGAAGGCATACCTTGTGACATTTCCACTCATCACATCTCGTCTAAAGTCACGTGACCTGCTGGGGTACGGGGAGGTAGGGGAAGGATGAGCAGGGTGTGGCGTCTGATTTGGTATTAGGAGCGATCAGGACGACTGCCAAAAATGCTCCACGAAAAATCCGCTCCGACCTGTAGCATAATGAAACATTAGCTGACATTAAGCCAAGTTGATTCCGATTTAATTTGCGGCATGTGCAAATTGTCCCGGTGTATATTTCTGACTCGCGTTCTCTCCCCCACATCTCCGAGTACATGTGACAGAAACCAGTCGCATCGTCTACATCCAATTTTCAGAATTCTACCTCCACAAGCAAATTTGAAGAGAAAAGTGCTGATCTGTTGATTATAGTACATCTTTCATATTGATAATAAAACTACATGTAAATAACAGATTTTTTAAAAATGGATTTTGTACTTTCTTGTTGATGTTATTGTTTATTAATTTGGTAAAAGATTAATGAATTACTTTTAAAACTTGAAGTAGAAGAAGTTTGTAGGTACAAGTGTCTCAAATCAAATCACCTAAACTCATAAGCTTTGTACTTGTATAGACTCATTCCTCATTGTAAGTCTTTTATTTTATTCACTGTTATCTGTCTTTAAATAATCTAAATGTATGATCTTGTATTTCTTCAGTCACAGAAATATTTATTTTGCATTGAATGGCATTTCGATTCTAATTTTACTTTGTTGTGTAGAAAATAAATACAATCAGATACAAGTTCTGTCCCCTTAAAGTTAATACTTCATGTTAATCTTTGTATATGTGTAGTCACATATTTGTGTGAGTGTTTTGCGTTGAATGACATTTGACATAACTTTACTTTGTTGTGTGGAAAATCAATACAATGAGATACATAACTGTCCCATTAAACTTAATACAAACTGCCTTTTTTAAGCATACATATTAATATGACTGTTTATGACACATTACATTTTTTATTTACAATTACATCATATTGCATTAATTTGGAAAAAAAAGGTGTGGTTATTTACAACTGTACAGGAAATCACTTTTATCAATAAATCCTGCACTGTCCGAGGCTTGATTACTATATTCACAATATACTGTAATTGGAATAATGTATGTATGTGCACATATACAATTGTGCAACAAACATTGTCGCTCTGGCAAGTAATCATGAAAAATAATAAGAAATTCCACACATGTACTTGAATGTGTTAGGAACTATTAAAACTTTTATCAAAGTCCTATTGCCAAAATATATTTCAACTCTCTGGGGATATCCAGCTATCTTTTTCTGTTCAAATTTATTTGTATGTGGATGAGATAAATAGCTATATGTGCAGATGTGATGTATGTATGTATGTATGTATGTATGTATGTATGTATGTATGTATGCATGTATGTATGTATGTATGTGTGCATGTACAGATGGATGGATAGATACATGTACACAGAACATATGGAAATAAGAAATCATGAGATTCACTCAATAGGAACATACAAAAGCTTTAGATACAAACATACAAAAGACTAAGTAGTTTCACTATTTACAAGTGTGGTTATTTTTAATATATTCTATATTATATCAATTGTCATTAAGAATAGAAGTTAAATGACACATTTAACTCAAAATCTTGATTTGATATAATGCACGTACAAAGCAAGACATTTTTTGGCCAAATTAAATATTGACAATTTGTATTATCAGAAAGTGTGTGCTTTAGATAGAGACTATAAAATTGTCCACATATTTTATATACGTATGAAAAGTGGTCTGGCAATGAAATATAAAAGGATAACAAGAAGGAATTGTACCTATGATTGATGCGCAACAAAAATATTTGAGTCATTTGGATTCATTCAATCCATCAAGTCCATGTTAGGTTGCTATTCTAAGCCAACATAAAAGACACTGTTGGCATGAATATGGACATTAGTTACCTACAGTACAGTACTACACATAAGGTCAGGTTACAGTTTTAGTCAATCTAAGAGAAAACCAGTTTCAGAAACAGGTTTGTTTGGCAGTGTGAATGGGGTCTAACTGCACACACATACATGTAGGCATTTCAGTTCAACATTCAGACATGCATCCATGATAATTTTTTTCCCCTCCGCGCAAGAGTCCTGACCAAGGAAGCCAATTCTGCACATCCTGGTGCGAAAAAAAATAAATGGATATGCATTCCTTCAGAATT
>JZLH01S0288069.1:47916-62693 GCA_001188425.1 Eucidaris tribuloides
AAAATCTAAGTTTTATGACCTTCACATGTTGCCAAAGTTTATATTTTTATATTTCAAAAAAGTATATTTTTTGGGTCTGTGTTTATGTTCATAAGATGTGCGACTTTATCAGGTATTGTGGCTACCAGTTCACCATATCTGTCTGCTTTTTGGCAATTTACAGTAGTACATGTATTTACTACATAATGGTAAAAGATCTACAGGAAATGACATCTTGCCACACTGTTGCATAACTGTGCCGAAAGATGAAGCATCAAATTTCACACCCTTCCTCATCGTTAATATCGAAGTATAATTGCACGCAGTTGAAGCGGTGCTTGTACACACGTCAAAAAGCGATATGTATTTTAAGATGAGCAGAATACCAAGCCATGCATCTCCATGTACCTTTAAATGAGAGAGTGAACATTGCTATAATTTACAGCTGAACTTTGAATTATTAAGACATGGACCATTTTCGACCTATGATCTCACCTTATCCAGGGGGTAACCGAAAAAAATAGGAGAAGAAAAAAAAAGACGGAGGGGATTATTCACGGCTATTACTTACTCACGTGTAGCTCGGTGGGCCGGGGCAATTTATCTGTGACGGATTGCGATACAGCTGTCCGTACAGACGGGAGAATCAACCGACTACCAATCATAAATATTCCATTATTGCTTCGCCGGGGTAGGTGCACAAATCTCACCTACGTTTCCCGAAATAATAACAGGGTAGTATAAAATGTGGCGTGCACATCTCGACTGAGCTGTTCAATCTCGAATTCTGCTTTTTTACACCAAACAAATTGTGCATTCACTGCGCACCGTGCAATGTACAGGGCGTCCCAGAAGGAATGCAAAACCTGCGATCGCTAATTTCTTCACCATCATCAGCAAAATGTAATTTTTTTTCATTGAATTATTGATCATGATTATGCAAACTCTAGCAATGAATGAGTAGTCACTGATTAAACCTGTATTAGGCAATGACAACTCAAAGACAGAGCGAGGTCTGGAGTGTACGCACATAAAAAAACACACGCACAAAAAGTTGCATTATTTAAATGTCTGGATGGGAAATAGCAGCGACATCAGTGCACTTTTCGCAGGGGTAAGCTAACAATTCACAAGAGGGTGAGAATTGACGGAGTGACCTGCCGGTTGATTGCAATCGAAATCATAAATAGTCACTGAGATTCCCGCACCATGTTGAAAGTTTGTTCTACTTTCACATTGTCATTAAAATGACAGTCAGGACAAATTCCACACCATGGTGGCGTAAAAAAAAAATTATGCTATTGGCAAACTAGCTTTAAAAGTCGCATCATACATTGCTATGACCCTCACCAGCAACACTCCTCCCCTACCCCCACCCCCCTAAAAAAAGGAAAAAATCTGTACACCTTGTTCATAATAAACAATTTAGAAATTGTAGAATGTCATATTTTTATGAATTAACAAATTGTCATATGCCAGTTATTTTTTCTCAATAATGTCTCATTACATTCAATAATATGTATGATGTATACACATACTTTATCAAATTGGTGATATACTGGTTGATAGAACTGTATTGGGCCACTAAAGGTACTGTATAGTTCACCATTATCAAAATTATACACTCAATAAAATAAACCTCCATCTATATTGTGTATGAATAAATGATATATCACTACTTCTATTCCATGTGCGATTTCTGAAATTATAAAATATTAAACCTCATTTTAACGCGCTAGACTCCGTGAATTTTTGCTCACTTTCTGAATATTACAAATACTGTCATATTTGTTTCAAGTCTTTTTTTTGTCATTAAGGTTTGTCTTCCATTGAATACCTATAAAATGGATTTAAGTAATCAAGAAATTTGGATAACCAAATATAAAATACAATTCACATCTTTCTCTCATAGACAAACATTTGAAATAAAAAAAGTCAATAACCCCACTACAAACATTGTAAATCAAAGTACACTGTACATGTAATTAATAAGTTATTCATCTGGCTTTTAAAATAGTCAATTGTGATGCGTTACCATGCGAACTAACACCGCTATTTCGGGGTCGCATGCTCTTAATAAATTATACGCAGTGCATAGCGGGAAGGAGAATAAAGATGATAGCAATGATATTACATGGTAAAAGAAATGTCAAAAATAGGTACATTTGAAATCTGTCATGCTTTGTGGTATTATATTATCAAGGATGTGAATAAGTTTGGAAACTTCAGTGTTCTAGTAATTTTTATTTGATTTTTTATTGATTGCTTACAAGGTTGCTATTATAGCTCTTTCAGCAGAGAGAATATGTGGTATAGTCTTAAAATATCAACGCTCATAAATCATGCTTCTTATTTCAAGCATATAAAATCTTCTTGATTTTAAAAAAAAATGTACGCTTCGATTAATTAATGGACATTTTTGAAGTTGCCTTATATTTAACATACATCGGTTTCTATGGACTGTGGAAGAGCGCGTGCAACTTCAGGGTAGGTTTTATTGTCTGAAATGGTAATAAATGCCATGCAGAAAGAAATATAAAATGTCTACAGAGTACCATTAAATCTCCTAATTAACGGCAGAGTCTAAGCGTTTAAATTACTGCTGTTAAAATGGTTGCCAGCCTGAATTTGCGATTACCAGTTAGTTACGTTGACTATTATTTGATATCTGGGGAAGTACGCGTTGATCAAAATTTCTTCAATGCGTGTATATTTCGGGCAATTCCGTGATTAATTACGTTACACTTTCATGACACAACTTCACTCAACATTGGCTCTTACAGTGAATATGTTGTTGATAATGTATATTTTCTGTTGTGGTACTGCTTGCTTCTTTAGACTGGCCACCTACTTCACAAACATCAGCAAAAATCATGAGCATGCCTTTAGTGGGTAATAACAAAAACTTTAAATTATGGTTAGCTTACGTTACCATAAAAGGACAGGAAAAAAATTAAAGTCTTAGTCCTCATTAGTTTCCCAAATCGCTTGTTTTCCACTGAAACAAAACCTGTGGTATTCATGCTATTTTGTGGTGTCTTCAATAAGTTATTTAATATATAACTTATATAAAAATCATTTGGTTTGTTAGCTTGCAACATCAAAAACATTGGTTAGTTACGTTACGGTTAGTTACGTGATACATTTGTCCTCCCACATAAAATTTGCGTTTATTCATGTCTTTTCAATGTTAGTAGGCATTGTGGGGCTCCTATTACTTTCAACACAATGAGAAAGAGGCGATTGCATTGGAAACAACTGCAGAATTAAATGATAGTTTTCATAAAACTGAGATTAGTCTCACTAGTCCACATGTGTATTTCATGTATGTTCTGGTTCTCCTAAGGGTGCCTTGTTGAGACGTAAAATTAGAGATGGAAATGATGTTCCCCATTGTTTCTTCATGATTCATACCATTCAAACCATTAAAATGTAATATGATTCAGATAGAGCAATTTATATACATTTTGATTTGGTTCCAGTATTTCACAGGAATTGCCCATATGCTTGAATGTAATGGGACATTTTTGAAGTTGCTTATTTAACATACATCGGTTTCTATGGAACTGTGGAAAGAGCGCGTGCAACCTTCAGAGTAGGTTTTATTGCTGAAATGGTAATAAATGCCATGCAGAAAGAAATATAAAATGTCTATAGAGTACCATTAAATCTCCTAATTAAAGGCAGAGTCTAAGCGTTTAAAAATGACTGCTGTTAAAATTGGTTGCCAGCCTGAATTTTGCGATTACCACTTAGTTACGTTGACTATTAATTTGTATCTGGGGAAAGTACTGTTGATCAAAACTCTTCAATGTGTACATTGCAACATAGAAAACTGGACCAAACACAGAAATATAACATGATATTAAAAGGTAAATCATAATCATATTCACATTCTAATGCGAATTATGTAATCATTACCCACTTTTTCAGAATTTTTATCTGAATGGTTGAAGCACAAAGCTAACAAAATATTCAAATGTGACTTCAACAGTGATTTTACAATGTGCAGTACAGCCCATGTCACATTTTCCAACCGTTTACTCTGGAATGACCCAAGTACATTTGATGTAGACAAATCACTAACTGCCACTCTAAAACGACAAATAAAAGTATAGATGTCAGTTACGTAAATATCACGAGCGATGTTGACAGATTTGCGAGAATACACATGGTGCTGATGACTGAGCTAATCCGTTTAGGGTTTGTCGGCGACACTAAAGCTCATTAGAGTGGCTAACTTCTGTCACGCCTTCCGCCCGACTGACTAAATACTGAGAAGCTAACTATGCCGTGGAATTCAATTAATTTCATAAGGCAAGCATCAGGTTTGTTTATAGGATGAAAGAACTGGTGGGGACCGACTGACCATTGAGAATGCAATCTTCGTAGCTATTCACTTTATTTGTTCTGCTCGAGAGGAAGGATACATTCTCTTGGGGGACGGCGCAACTGTCGTTTTTATCCACGATTGCTCGTATCGCTGCGACATTGACTCTTTATTTGCTCAAAATCCGAGGTCTTCATCGGTGTGTGTGCACATGCATGCATGCATGCATGCGTGCTATATACATTGCTCAATATAAGCAGTGGCACTTGTCTAGCTCCCTGATCATATTAGATTGAAACTAGCTTCATCTGATATGAAGTTTACGAGACCATTTCAAATAAATGGACCGAACAAAGGAAATGCATATTTTGTGTGTTGCGTTAGCCAGACACTTTTATTTTAGAAACAAACATATTCAGTATTTCAGAAAATTTATTCATTCAGCGTGTTTCTACTGAGCCTACCGTATTTATCCGGATAAAATTTAACCGGCTAATAGCTGAGAAGGTCTGTTTCTATTGGATTACGTTTTCCGGAAAGCACGATCGATCCTAACGGGATCGTACGATTACCGGCTAAGAGTCCGTTGACCTGGGTTGCCGCAAGGTATTGTGGGATGACCGAGGTCAAATTTATGCCCAATCAAACACACGCGCGCTGCAGCCAGGGGTCAAATTCCGATCACATGGTTTTGTTTATTTCCGGTTCTCACCGGCAAAAGACAGATAATAGCGGAGAAGGTCTGTTTCTATTGGGCTCTTCTCCGCTAAAAGACGGATAATGGCAGAGAAGGACTGTTTCTATTGACATCTTACGGTATCTTTCTCCACTATTATCCTGCAAAAAGCAGGATAAATACCGGCGAAACTTTCTCCGCTAAAAAGACGGTTAATGGCGGAGAAGGTCCGTTTCTATTTAGATCTTCTCCTCCATTAGCCGGTTGCATCCGGAAAACTACCTTCAATAGAAACACGATGATTGACTTTGCACAGAAAAGGTTAATTTTGGATTTTTTTCTAAATCCAAAATACTTTGAACTCAAAGGAAATCAAATTTACGAAAAGTATGCATTTGACAAAATCAGCATTCTAAATGATCGTTTGTTTTTAAATTCAAATGATTACTGCATTGCTAAAAATTATCTGGCACTGATATATTAAAAGTTCTACACTGAAAGTGTATTAAAAAAGCGACTGAATCAGTCAGATATACTAGTAGTAATTTTAGAGGAGCACATGTACTCTAGTTTATGCCAATGGATATGGAGCAAATTGATTATTTAATGAAATAAAATACAAGACTGTATTTCTATTGGTTTGAATCATTTATTCGAATTGTTCATGTTGTTGTTGGATTGTATAGATTTTGCTCATTCCATTTAACTCTGCAATTTACTTCGCATATGATTGGAGCTAAACAGTTTGCATCCTAACACATGATAACAACTAATAACACAATATTTGTCAAAGTCTCAAATTATCATTTTTGCCAACAAATGATTAATTCAATTTAATAAAAAATAACATTTATATCCTCTCTGTATAATCAGATTCTTTGATTCTAAAAAAAAAGCCGTTCATACAAATGATATTTACCCTGTGATATGCCTGGCTGTACAATGGTTCAAATTTATGCACACCAAGGCCTATCACATAAAACTTTCACCAGAGAAATGTCTCTGGTAAATTATGCAAACTTGGGTAGGCATAATTGCACTATAATTTTACCATGTAATGAAAATTTTTATGCAACAGGGACCACATTTATCAAAGGATCTCTGCAAAGAGTACATGAGCTCAAAACAAACGTATAATTTTGATCAGAATTTTTTTTTTTGATAGAATCGTGGAAGATAGATTACAGCAAAAATATGGAACTACATCCTGGTTTCTAACTATGAAGTGAGGAAGTGAAAACATTAATTTTATTTCAAGGGCACTCAATGAAAGTGAACTAACATTTAAAATATATCAAACATCTGTTTGTTTAATTGTTTTTTGGATGAATTACGACGCATGAAGTGCTACACAACTTTTCCTGTAATCACTTTAGAAAATTATTTTGTCGTTTTACTCTCCAGTACACATACTTTAGACTACACGTATGTGGACAATATCAATGAAGTAAAGACTTTTTTTGACGTAGAAGTAACAATTTGTATGTATGTTGTGCAGAACTCAACTCCTTTTCACTTGATCAGTAGCCCATTGAATTGGTAAATCAATTGTAAGACTGAGCTTTCAGTAAATACAATTTGGCTCTATTTTATTGAATTGTATTTTATATCATGAGATACTAAATTCAAGAAAAATAATAAATGACCTCGCAGATGATTATTGAACAAAAAATAAAACTATTATACACACACAACAGTTCCGGAAAAATATTTGAAAACAATAAGGACGCAAAAAAATAAGCTGTTTATGATAAATTTCCAGTAAAAGCACACATGTACGTTGATTGAGGAAGTATTTTCTTGCTGGTACTGTTATATTAATGGGCAATGATTATCATCACCGTCACTAACAATTACGAACACTAATGTCATAATTATGCCAATTATACTTGCTCCTTGAAAACACAAGGAGTTTGCATTCGTCATACTTCATGTTAACACGATAAGTTCAATGAGATATTTAAGTTATTTTGGGGTAATATCACATGGTCATATTAGCAGTAAATTTAAATGAATATTATTTATTATTCCTATCCAAGGACAACAGGATATGCAATTAATGTAGTGTCAGTTGCACATGGAAAACTTTTCAAGGATAAAACCAAAATTAGAGTGCCATCATGCTCACAAAATATGATCTCTTTTCTTTCTGGAATGAATTAACATGCCCAAAATAAAAGACTGATTTCTTTATACAGGTAGCGCATCTCTTTTGCAAGCATAAAAATTAACATTGTATGAATGCCCTGGTATATGGAATTAAATATTATGAGAACCTTCAGCAAAATACACAAGCTCGAATCTCAGTTTTAGTAGAATTATAGTAGCCGTCTATACACACTCTATGCATACAGACCTTTTCAAATGCATTCGTTAGTTGATTTCTAATCGATTCGCACATACTAGAAATTGTGGTGCATTAATTCCATGGTCCCCAAAATCCAAGATTTGTACGAAATGATCATGAAGAAGTTCCAAGATTGAAAGCATTTGCAGACGCACACACACAAAACACACATATAGACACACAAAAACACACACACAGGCACCAACACAAGGAGACACAACTACATGTACGCATGTTAACTCACTTTTTGCCTTTCTCTGTCTGTAAGGAACCTCCATACTTTCCACGCTGTCCAAGGATCTCATAAATTTCGGGCACAGCACTAGCAAACATTGCCTATATCAGCCACAAATATATAAAAACAAAGTTATGATATGGGTTAGTTATGGGCTATTCTGTTACAAGTAGCTGTTTGTGGGTGTTGGGTGATATGTGGTACCACTTGTGTGCAGATGGTTTGTTGATGTTGTTGTTTCAGATGTCATTGATGTTGTTGTTTTTTTCTTTAAAAAACATTGCTGTGAAAATTTCAGTATTTCTAAAATGGCAGTACGAAATTCTGTGATGATATATTAAAAGTGAATGCTATCTGTAACCTCAAATATAAAGTGAAGTAAATGTCAAAATAGCTTCAATTACCATTGCTTAATATGTTTTTTCAGTGTGAAAAAGATATCAGTTTCCGTCATTTTGGATCAAACACGATTACAATCGTTATTGCAATTACAATTGTTATCGTAACAGAGACTTGAACTTACGACCTGAACTGAATGTGAAACCCGATATACAGGGTGGCCCAGAAAGAATGCTACGAGTATGATCGCTAATTTCTTCACCATTAACGGCAAAAAGTCATTAAGTTTTATTTCGTTGGTTAGAACATTCTTTTTTCAATAAAATGATACCAAGATCATTGATTTTGAGTAAGGCGTTTTGATTCTAGGGCCATTTTTCGGAGGCAATGCAATTTCCATATTTGCCATTTTTTCAATAGCAGCGGTCATCGGAACGCCGAGATATTCTGACATCTCGGCCAACCATACCGGACAAGCCGCGATGACAATGGAGACATACCTCGCATCGTCTTTCTTATGAAAGCGAGGCATCCAGCCCTTTGTCGTTGCGGTTTTGTCCGGTATACAAGCTGAGACGCACCAAGAATATCTCGGCGGTTCCAATTGACAGCCCGCTGTTTGAAAAATTTGGCAAATTGGGAAATTGCATTGCCTTCGAAGAATAGTCCTAGAATCCAAAACGCCTTACTCAAAATTCAATGATCTTGGTATCATTTTATTGGAAAATAGAATTGTTCTTAACCAACGAATAAAAATTACTGACATTTTGCGGATAATGGTGAAGAAATTAGCGATCTATACTCCGTAGCATTCTTTTCTGGCCACCTGTATTATGAATACCTACTTATCAAAGCTTACAAGGCCAAATACTCACACCAGTGCAGTTGGATGCTTGTCAATTAATATTTGCTATGGTTGGACTCTACCAAAGTCAAAATTAGTAGGTGAAAGCTACATCCAGTGCCTGAAACCTAGACCATCATTACAAAATACAACTTGAGCAATGGCCCAATTTCAAATGACTTATCATTTATATTTCAGAAACATTAGAACGTATGAATCTCAAAGTTTAAACACTGCATTTTCATGTAACTATCTTTAATTGGATCAAATCTGAGCAAAAAACAAACAAGAGCCCCGGGGGGCACGACGCTCACCTGAGGTCTCGCAAACTCTCTATGGTACTCATAGAAAAACTACAGTTATACACATAGTTTTGGCCCTTGGAGCCCGATATCTAGGCACCAAAGTAGCTAAATGAACCAGTTGGAAAACTTTGCATCCCCTTGCCATATAGCTGATTTTGCCAAGTTAAATGAAATTCCTACATCCATTTTCATAAAAACAAGGCACACCCTAGGATCTTGACATTTGACCTTTGACCTTCTTATGTGACCTTGACCACAATTTAATATTGAGGTCACTATACATGTAGCATCTACCATCCAAGTTAGTCACAAATGGGCCAATACCAACCAAAGAATAAACTTGCAGGTATATTCTATCATTTGACTTCATTTGACTTTTGACCTACATATGTGACCTTTGACCCCCAAATAACATTGAGGTCCCTGTTAGGCATCTACCACCCAAGTTTGGTTACAAATCGGCTTGTGGTTAGAAAGTTACCTAGTTTGGGCCCATATGGGCCCTGCCCCCTGGGCCCCCAGGGGGGCCTGGTGTACCATTCCAGGAACCCTCTATCCCCTCCACCTAAGGATCATTCCCACCAAGTTTAGTCTAAATCCAATGATGTGAATGTGAATAATTCCCTAGGGCCCTACCCCCAAACTTTTGCCCCCCTTAGGGGCCAAACAGGGCCACCCTGGGCATTGTCATAAGGAACATTAATTCAGCACATATAGAGGTATCTACACACAAAGTGGCTTAACTAAACTACTTCTGGATCTAGAGAAGATGTTTGAAAACTACCTACTTTTGGTCCTTTAGGGCCCTGCCCCTGGGCCCCCAGGGGGGCCAGGTGTACCATTTGAGGACCCTTGAATTCCCACCCCCTAAGGATCATTCCCGCCTAGTTTGGGCCAAATCCAATCATGCATTTTGAAGAAGAAGCTGAAAATGTGTAAAAGTTTACGCACGACGGATGAAAAGCGATCACAATAGCTCACTTGAGCCTTTGGCTCAGGTGAGCTAAAAACATTTTGGTAAGCAAATAAAAAAAACAGACTTTAAATGAAATGCTACATAAGTACCCAAGATAGAGCAAAATATAATGAAAACTTACCAAGCCCAAGAAAATGAAAACAGTCATGAAAATTCGGCCGAGGACAGTTTCTGCAAAGACGTCGCCGTAACCAACGGTTGACATGGTAACGACACAGAGGTAAATACAGGTCCAGTAGGTCAAAGGTTGAGAGTTACTAAAATCCAGCCAAGGGTCACCAGAGTTTTCAACCTTGCAAGCGAGAACAAGAAGAAGAGTTTATGAATCACACAAAAAGGAAAACATGTCGTTATTATCACCACAACACAGCTCAAGTGATATGGACTCAACTTTAGTGAAGACACCACAATTTTAAATGTCCCTAGAATTGATTTCAAAAGGGGGAAGCAAGTTTTGATTTCTGTGGTCCAAAAATATGGAACAGTTTTTCAGCACATGCTGGATTATGTATATCAATTGACTCATTCTCATTTAAGCAGAATCTCAAGACATATGTGTTCTTATTTAAAGGAATTGTCAGGTAATTTTATTATCTGGAGAGTTATATGTAAAGCGCATAGAGTAGTTTTACATTGATCACGCGCTATAAAGCATCAGTTTATCATTATCTTTATTATGTCATTTCATATTTAACATGGACACACTATGGTGTATCATCCAAATTTTAAATTAAAAAATGAGGCAAAAAAATGAGATTCATGATATGTGTTTAAAGTACATAACATATTCTCTAGATAACCCCACCCTAGCTGACACATAAACACATATGCTCTGTCAGCACATCACGCCCCCCCCACACACACACACACACACAAAATTTAGGTAGAGTATAATTTAAAATGTGCTACTAGTATCTAAATGTATTTATCATTATCATAATCATTATCATCATCACCATCATCATCATCATTACCACATTTATCATAATAAAATAAACTAATTTATGAGAAAAGGCAAACACGAAAGTTAGCACATTTATAAAATATAGTATAATTTTGATCATCAATACATTTACATGTAATAACTACATACATGTGCATATACTTAAAAGTGTGTTCACAAAATTATAAATTCCACTGCTCTTCAACCAATGCCATCGCAGACCAATATAGACTCTCATTATTTGTCAAAGTAAATTGTATTTCACCAACATTATGAATGCCATCTACTACAGCCAGACTACCCATAGTAAAGCAGCATTCAATATGAACAGAGTGAACAAACATACCCTAATAAAATTATGTTATCACCCACAGTCACATTTCTCACATGAATGGAAGTGTTAGGATGGCATTTGCAGAATGAATACGTCTCGCAAAGCTATGAATAGATATTTTTTCTTTCCATCAGAAAATGAGGTATTCATGAGTGTCATTCACCTATTTGGAGATGTATTTCAGAAAACAACAATTGACAAAACTAATGCCCACAGTGCAACCACACTCTTTTCAGATGGAATTATCTTCAGACTATGATATTTGACAAGTAAAATCAGTAAATCACAAGATAATGCCGTGTAAAATTGAAGAGATTGTTCAGTGGAAATGTTTGTATGAAGTTTTGTGGTAAGGAGCATCTAATAAATTTCTGCTTCAATAAGGTACAATGTTTAGTACTGTAGCTTAAACAGCAATTTAACTGGAGCTGTTATCAACCAAAAATCAAACAGATTGATGTTCAATTTAGGAAACATTTCTTAAAGCTTGGTGCATAAAATATCACAAACAACGTGAACATAAACACTGACACTAACAATAGAGCAACTGTACCCTTCTGCTGTGAGCAAGCATCATTGTGTCTTCCACATATGTATGTGTACTGTTTGCTCTTTATTTTTTTGTTTAATATGTTCTTTAAATGAGTGTGAATTCCACAAAAAAGGGACATACTGCAAATAATGTTTTCACATCTACAGTAGTCAGGTATATATTGAGTACAGTAAAACCTGTCATACTCACCAGTACATTTTCAGGGTTTTTTTTAAACACCCAACAATTCTTTTGAAGTGCTAGTTTTTCAAGCCAGCATTTTAACATTATATCAGATATAGATAACACAACAGGACCATGCATCCTAGTTTTGTTTATATCCAGAAATATTGTTAATCCATGTGTTTAATGAAAGTAAACAATAGGGCCTGTAGAAAATCACATTTGGAAGCTGAAATTTCATTCTACAACACAGCATGCACCACTGTGATTAGCAAAACTGTGAGCTGAATGTTGCCATAGTGACAGGTAAATCATGAAACCTCACACTTATTTTTAATATTTTTATCCACTGTTTGATTACATACTCAAGAGAGAAGAAAAAAAAATAGACTGCACATGACCTTCCCTCAGCCAATCATGTGATTAGACCCTGAGAACCCATTTCATAATGCTTTCTAATGTACATCAGGAAAGTTATGGCTAGCATTTGTGGAGTGTGATAGTCATTAAAAGACAACACCTTGAAAATTTAAAGACACAATTTAACACTGATCACATTTAAAAAAAAATTATGATTGTAATGATAATGATAAATGAAAATTGATATTAGGTCTAAAATGAAGCTGTGACAAAAAAAATATTTCAGAATGATTATTTAGTGCTTTAAAAAAGTGAAAATCTATGAGTACTCTGTTTGACTGGGTTCAAGTTGTCCATTTCCTCCCAGAGACTACTGTGTGACAGTTCTAGACTACTATATACTGCACCCGAGCAATAAGTCACATGTGATGTTTATCTATGCATATCTTGCCAGTGGCAACATAACTTTCCACACTTTTATATGCTAGGGTGTTTATTTGTCCATTTAAGCACTACTTTGTAGCTCAGATATCCAAATTGGACTTTTTTTTTAATTGAAGCTCCACAATGTTAAATTGTGTCTTTAAAAGAAAGAGAGGTATAAAATGCAATAATGAAATGATGCCAATTTGTTGAATGACAAGTGACAAGGCATGAACTCTGTCCTGCCTGAGAAACAGATGGCCACTAACTCAATAGACTTTGTACACAGTTAATGCCCTTTTGCTTGTCAAGTGACAGAGTTGGAGCCCCTTATGTTTGTCAAGCAGCATATTGATGAGAAGGCTTAGTCTCCTTACCAGGTGTATTATACCAGCAAAAGTTAACCACAGTGTGAAGAGAATGGTGATTAGATTGACAAGCTTGATGGAGTTGCTGGTCCTCAGTACACTCAGGAACTGTAGGATCTCGGACAACTGTATAAGACGCAAGGCTCGAAGAAACCTCAGACCTGTAATGATGGAACAGGAATGAGCCAAACAGCAACAAAAATAAGAGAAAAAAAATAAAGGTAAATACAAAACAGATTAAAAAGTATTTACAGCAATGAAGAAATTTCTCTCATACATACAGTAGGCCCTAAAAAACATTACACTAAATATATGACATTTCCCCCTTCAATATCCAAGAAAAATTTTGTTTTTCCTGTTCATATGACAGCATGTTCTTTTCTGAGCAGTTCAACACTTAGATTGTCAATTTTTGTCAAGTAGTTTTCATTTTAAAGGCAATTTTCCAAAACAGTGCATTTCAGCTTTTCTGGCAGTATAAAAGCAGTAATGAGGTGTCCAATTAGGTGTCCTATAGAAATTACACGTAAACTGGCGCGCACATATCAAACTTACATTGGTTTTACAAAAACGGGCCTAAATGGAAATAACCTAACCAAAAAAAACAACAGTTTATCAGATGAACAAAATAGAGATGACCAATTAATTTTGGAAATGTCCATAAATGTAACTGTACAGTCATGAACATTGGGATATTACATTACCATTAACAGAAGATCATGACTGCATAATGTACGTGTGCAATCACGGAGATTTGGCAAATGAAAAACTGGGTCAACTGCAAATATTAAATGGATATAAAAACATTACAAACAATATATTAAAATGAGTTTTACTATCAACATGAACCTTATCTTACCATACGATATCAAATATGAAACCTTTCCTTTTTAGAATGTTGTCAACATCTTTACAGCTCTATTTTCTTTTAGTTCTGAGTTTGTTCCTGCTCCTCAATCAATACAAGTATTCTGCAACTTAAGGGTAATTGTGAGTATATTGATCAAACGCATCTAGGTCACAACGTATGCCTCTGAGGGCAAGATGATTTCTCTTCACCACAGTGTATGAACGTAGGTTAACTCTGAGCATTGCTCTGGAATAAGATGATGTTCCCTTTGATTGAAATATATCACCATGCGAAAACAATGGAAAGATTCACATTGCACAGAACCAATACTTACTGTACTTGATAAACCGTTCTCTCTGAGATTCCGAAGTGAAGATTAATGTGAATCTAGACATTTTAGTTTAATTGCTCAGTAAAGGTAAATGACATGATTCGGGCTGGTCCTCAACTTGGGGTGAAACTATTCTAGAATCAAGTAAACTGTGCAAGGATTCTACTGTGAAAATTTTGTAGTCAAAAGTTGACGAGTCATTCTCAAGTACATGTAACTTAAATCAGTATGCCCAAATCTATTGTGTAGCTCTCTATGGCATCTAATTCTATCAGGCCCCAAGAGAAATGCAAGTATGTGTATGTTCATGCTTGATTTGGCTTAATAAGTAAACAAGTTCAAGATAAATCGTTCCAGGCAGGAGACGTACTCCAGCATGTGTATCCATCGTATATCTTTCAACCAGTTTGGTTCCAGAGGCA
>JZLH01S0288069.1:62718-74649 GCA_001188425.1 Eucidaris tribuloides
GTAGCTCCAGAATATCACACTTTTATTTTTAACTTGAAGCTCCACAATGTCAACATTGCTGTCTTTAACAGAAAAAGAGGTATAAAATGCCAATAATGAAATGATGCCGATGTTGTTGACATACAAGTACAACGGCACTGAACTCTGTCCTGCCTGAGAAACAGGATGCCACTAACTCAATAGGACTTTCGTACACATTAATGCCCTTTCTGCTGTCAAGCTGACAGATTGGAGCCCTTGATGTTTGTCAAGCCCAGGCATATGCATGAGAAGGCTTAGATCCTCCTTACCAGGTGTAATTATACCAGCAAAAGTTAACACAGTGTGAAGACGAGACTGGCTGAATTAGCATACCACGCTTGATGAGTGCTGGTCCTTCAGGCGACTCTCAGTTTAGGTGAACACTGTTTGGACTCTCGCTGTTGCACGACTCTATCCATCACGTAACATTAGCCTTATCCGACTACGCACCGCTACTTCCCTCGTAATCCACACTATCTACTACACTTCCTTGATCGGACTTAGTTGTACACTAGGACAGATGAGTCCCCACGAACCCTCTAACGCAACAAAATAAAGAGAAAAATTAG
The DNA here is from genome assembly GCA_001188425.1 of Eucidaris tribuloides. Lineage (NCBI taxonomy): Eukaryota > Metazoa > Echinodermata > Echinoidea > Cidaroida > Cidaridae > Eucidaris > Eucidaris tribuloides. The sequence goes on from JZLH01S0288069.1 coordinate 63,309, forward strand.
AAGGTCACCATCTTCACAAAACACCATCTCATCTTGCTCACCACCAACACAATGTCATTATACAGCAATGAAGAAATTTTTCTCTCAACAGTACAGTAGGCCCTAAAAACAGTAACACTAAATATATGACATTTCGGCCCTTCAGCATATGCAAGAAAAATATTTGCTTTCTGCTTCAATTTGACGAGCATGTCTTTTGCTGAAGCAGTCAACACGCTTTAGATTGTCATTTTTGGTTCAAGTAGTTTTCATTTTAAAGCAATTTTCCAAAACAGTGCATTTCGCTTTTCTGAGCGAGTATAAAAGCAGTAAGGAGCGTGTCCAATTAGGTGTCCTATAGAACTTACATGTAAACTGGACGCGCACGATCTCAAACTTACATTGGTTTTACAACAAAGGCCTAAAGTTAAATAGACCTAACCAAAAAAATAACAACAGTTTATCAGATGAACAAAATAGCAGATGACCAGATTAATTTTGGGAAATGCCAATAAAATTAACTTTACAGTCCGCCATGTTGAACATTGGTTATTCACAATTACCATTAACAGAAGATCATGAATCGCAGATGTACGCTGTTGTACGTGTGCAATCACGGAGATTTGGCAAATGAAAAACTGGGTCAACTGCAAATATTAAATGGATATAAAAACATTACAAACAATATATTAAAATGAGTTTTACTATCAACATGAACCTTATCTTACCATACGATATCAATATGAAACCTTTCCTTTTTAGAATGTTGTCAACATCTTTACAGCTCTATTTCTTTAGTTCTGAGTTTGTCCTGCTCCTCAATCAATACAAGTATTCTGCAACTTAAGGGTAATTGTGAGTATATTGATCAAACGCATCTAGGTCACAACGTATGCCTCTGAGGGCAAGATGATTTCTCTTCACCACAGTGTATGAACGTAGGTTAACTCTGAGCATTGCTCTGGAATAAGATGATGTTCCCTTTGATTGAAATATACCACCATGCGAAAACAATGGAAAGATTCACATTGCACAGAACCAATACTTACTGTACTTGATAAACCGTTCTCTCTGAGATTCCGAAGTGAAGATTAATGTGTATCTAGACATTTTAGTTTAATTGCTCAGCAAAGGTAAATGACATGATTCGGGCTGGTCCTCAAATTGGTGTGAAACTATTCTAGAATCAAGTAAACTGTGCAAGGATTCTACAGTGAAAATTTTGTAGTCAAAAGTTGATGAGTCATTCTCAAGTAACTTAAATCAGTATGCCCAAATCTATTGTGTAGCTCTCTATGGCATCTAATTCTATCAGGCCCTAAGAGAAATGCAAGTATGTGTATGTTGATGCTTGATTTGGCTTAATAAGTAAACAAGTTCAAGATAAATCATTCCAGGCAGGAGATGTACTCCAGCTGGTGTATCCATTGTATATCTTTCAACCAGTTTGGTTCCAGAGGCATTCTTTATTTCTCCCAATCACGTCACTGCCCTTTACGCTCACTTCTGGGTGTGCAAATGATGATTACAATCTCTAACTCTTAACATGTCATGGAAATTAGAGCTCGACGGACATGGTATGTATTGTCTGGAGCAAATTTGCGACTTTGGCACGTTTAGAGTTAAAAGAGACTCCGGGAAGGTGATATGACCACAGTTTCGCAGTGTGTATGGGAGGGTTTCATGATAAAATGACAATTGGTTTCATTTGCTTTTGTCTGGGATTTGACTTACCTAGCCATGTTCTTGACAAATATAACGACACAAATATGGGTGGAATGGTAAAGAAATCCACAACAGAGTTGAGTGAAAGCCAGAACCAAAATGTATCCTGAGCAGCGACGAACTGTGAAGAAAAAAAAAAAAACATATCAGAAATGGGAATAGCCCCAACCCTCATAATGTAAAGGACACTGAATGAAAGTAAGAAAGGAAACACATTATTTATTGATTTCCAGTGAGTTGTCATCTTTTATTGAATTGTGGGCACGTAAAAATATTGTGCACAAATGATGGAATATAATAATAATAATAATAATAATGTCATTTTATAATGCGCTAAAATCCACCTATCGATGTAGGTACTCATAGCGCAGTAACATATAATTACACAGGAGAACGTGAAACATTTACAAAAGAAATAGATAGGCAATAATCACGGTTAAAATGCATTTTTCATGAGGTGGATTTTCAGGTTAGATTTAAATTGTGTTAAGGAGGTAGTCAATTTTATTTCTTTCAGTAAATTGTTCCACAAACGTGGTCCGGCAGATAAAAAAGATCTTCTACCCCATGATCTATTCACAACAGACTGAGTGTTAAGAAGTTTGTTACTGGAACGGAGAGGCCGGCTAGGTTGATGAAGTTTTAACAATTCTGTTAGATATGCAGGAGCAATTCCATGACAACAACGGTACATGAAAAAAGAAGTTTAAAGACAATCCTATGTAGTAGAGTATGAATATTTTCTTTTTCTGGGAACTCAGAATGTTAAAGAAAACAGTTTCCAAAAAAAAATAATACAACTCAAAATCTAAACTCGGAATTAAAATAAAATCCCATGTATACTACAGTTCTGTAGGTAAAATGGTAAAAACCAACAAAATAAATATACTGTGTATTATATAGTACACATGCCTGTATGCATGTAATCTATATGCCATGAATAAATACATATATTCATATTTACACACAAACCTTTAGGGTTTATCAATTAATTTTAGATCTTGTTTCCTGATCCCTTAAATTAAAATGGGGTTTCAATTTCCATCAACATTCTTCAATCAGGTTTTTAATGAGAAAATAAAATAGACTTTAAAAAAAACAGTCTATCTTCAGCCACATAGAGCTTCTGAGTTTTTAAAAACTACAAGAAAATATGAGATCCAATGATCCATCCTTCAATTCCAGAAAATAATCCAGAAAATGAATGCTGACTTTTATTCATCTCTCACATATTTTCCTAGAATTACTGGCTTTCAGTATCTGAAAGGAATGCATAGAATATGGCATTGGCTGTCTCCAAGATTAAACATTCAGTGATACAAAGAAATACAGTATGGTCCTATAACAGAGCAGGGCAACACTAAATTATAATTTGAAATCCTACACAATACCAAACAGGCTACTTTTGAATTATACGGTAAATCATATAGATATACTGGTGTTCATCTGTACGTGGTTATGCATAGAAGGAATTGTCATCAAATTATATTGACACCTTGTGCTCAGGGAATACTTCATTTACACGAGAATCAGACAACCGCACAACTGCACTTAAATTTGATGGCAGTCTCTCCTTCTCGCAGTGACAATCTACCGAAAACAATACACTTTGGTTAATAACCGCACAAGACAGTAAGCATATTGAAACTGAAGCCACATACTGGGCTACAGGGATATATTGAAATACATTGAAAAGATATGAGACTACACTGGATAGTACCACTAGCGGTCAACTCTTCATAAAATGTAAATATATTCACACCAGACCATCCCCAAGGCACCAATATGTCATAATAATATATGACTTTCATACGCTTTTACTTTTTGCTATGTAACACACCATGCAGTACAAGTATATTTCACAGTATATTTTTGGTATTTTGCTTCAAAACAGGGAATTCTTGAGAATATATTTGCATTTTCTTTCTCTTCATACAGGTACATGTACACATGTATATCAGGAAGTGAACATTTTTGCAGTTGTTTGGCTGACAGATTTGCAAACAAACCTCCATGAATTATTCAGCGCATACAGGTATGTATCTTATTTAAATACGCAAAATGCTCATCAACTTTCTGGCAGGCTTTGGCCTCACTTAACGTTGCAAGTCGTGATTTTTTTTTGGGGGGGTGCTGTTTTGCAGGGTGACACAAGTCAGAGGTGAAGAAATGATTTTGATAAACCTTTTTTAAAGATTGTGGATGATATCTGCAACCAAACACTGGTAAACCTGACATTAGAATGTAAAATCTTACCCAGTCTACTACAGTGGGGAACTTATATTTAGCTAACCTAGACGTATTTCAGATACAGATAGTTTTGATATACAACTTGAAAATATTCACTAGAACCTTACCAGTTTTACAAGTAATTTTGTGAGGCACATTCCTCTATTATGTGGAAGTGTATCAACAAGCAATTAGTGACAAAATCTTTATTCTTATAGCACTGATTGAAAAAATACAATTTGCAGCGTAAAATTGTACATTAAGACTTACATTAGAAGGCACGAGAAGGTTAAAGACATAAGTTAATAATGATCACAATTTTTAAAAAAAATGTGAGCTACATGTACATAATCCTCCATGCGCTAGGTGTCTTTGATAAGGCCTACAAATAAAGCCCTGAAAAAATTGTACTTCAAAGTGATAATTTAGTGCTATAAAAGAGTGAAAATCTATCCAGCATGACCTTCTCCAGACCTTGTCTATTTCCTCCCGTAGATTACTGTGTTACAGCCCTAATTTATACTCTGTCAGAGCAATAAATGTTTATTCATGCATACCATGCCAGTGGCAGCATAACTTTCCAAACTTTTGTATGCTAGGATATTTATTTATCCATTTACGCACTATTATGTAGCTCAGATATCAAAGTTTGACTTTTTTTTTAAAATAAAAGTTCCACAACGTTGGCTAGTGTCTTTAACATTGGGTCGCTACTAGTCTATAATGTAACAACACCACAGCTGGTTAAGCCATCATGACATAACAGAGTCACATTACAATCATTCTGGATTCAAGTCACACACATCTCTGCTCACAGACTTTGAAAGAAATCTACACCTACACAAACATTCATGCAAACAGAACTACTATGTATGTCTTCTCTGTTTAGAGGAGTTACATCCAGGCACGAAAGTATGCAAAATGAGAAGAGGAAGGCTGCGGATGAGAGCGAAAATTGGCGAGAATATTCCGTGCGGGCGGGGGTGTTAAGCATTAAATCAGATTATAGGAAATGTAATCTGTGCTTTCCATGATATCCAATCCTCGTACGATATGCAGACATATTTTCCGTATGCGTGCACTTTGTTGCTGCGACGGCATGAATGTCTTCGCTTGTTTTGTTTCCAGGTGTGTTTTTCAATATCGCAACCCTGCGACTTTGGAACCAGATAGACCTGGTTCCCAAATTGAGCTTTTGGTTTATACAGTATGGTTACAAACAGTTCAACTTTGCAAATGATTTTTGAGTAATTTTATTTCAATATTTGTTCTCAATGGAGAAATTTGCAACCCTTATCACCCAGTACTTCACAATAACATATTCAAAATCTAATTTACTGGTATAGAACTACCAAGAACAGACTGATACATCATCATATGACATTATAACTTTTATTAAATATCTATTATATTCAATGTAAATCTGAAATGTACATATGATACACCAAAAGTGCGTAAAAGTTGTGTTTGGAGTGTGCTTTTCAATGTAAATAAATTCTTTATGCACAAAATGAATTCTTACATGATGCTAAAAGGCTCTCATTTTCACCCCACTTTTTGTCCATTTATGTCTTTCTGCTGTGAACTCGAGAAGCCTCTGCACCATTACTGACAAAAATACTTTTTATGGACACAAGAGGGTACTACACAGTACACCAGGATACAACGGTACCCCCAGGGTAGCATGTGGTGCATCATATATACAAGGAAGCATAATTTTGTCATAATTATCAAAAATATAGTTATGAAGCAAAAACCACACTCAGAACTTACCCTCAGAACGAAGTAGAGAAGAAAAAACAGGTTGAAAGCCAAGTCGACCTGAAACACTATATCAGTTGATATGTGGAAACATCTTTCTATAGGCCTGGAGAAATAAGTGAAAAACAAAACATTTCATTAAAATAGCCATTCATCGCAAAATTCTATTCAAAATTAACTGAAACAATAATGTAGGTAATATTCAGTTTGACAGTCTTGCAATGGATGGTGACAGGGCAAGATAACAAATGCATCCATGGAGTAAACAAACATATGATTGATCATTATGTTACCCGGGCATATGCTTAGGTGCCTGGGATAACTGCTTTAATAGGTTTTCAAATATACTGCATGATGATGTTGTTATGACAGTTAACATGTGTGACAGCAGATTTTGCAATTACCATGTGAATCTTCTACAGTCCTTTTTGTTAGTTGGTTGTTTGTCGTTTATTTGTTTATTTGTTTTGTTTAAGTTTATTGTTGTGTTTTTTGCTTGCTTGTTTGTTTGTTTGCTAATTTGTTTGTTTATTGTCTTTTATAGGGGATGGCAGTTATCTATTAAAATATCATGTACATTGTGCACGAAGGTTTACAGATTAAATAAGAAATCAAAAACCTTCTTTACCTGAGATTAAGTGGAATAATAGTCTTGATTTCTATGTTTAATTGAAATCTTTTCAAAGTCCATGAGACAATGATATGCATAAAACTCTAGTAGGTATCTGTTAGGTATAATGCTAACTAATAACAACTTGAAAGATATCTTAAATTTACTCATCCAAATGTTAAGATTTTTTCGATCTCTTTTTCAAGTCACTGTATTTATCACACAAATAAAATTTTTATTCTTTTGAAATATCTTAGTTTGATATTGTGAGCAATGAGTGTCAGTTTGTATGTTAATTGGGTGTATGGTATGTATGAATTTCTGTGTGTGTGTGTGTGTGTTGGTATGTGCATGCATATCTGTGATGTACGCCAAGTGTTTCTTTCTCTGCAGAAATTGTTAATGTCAGCTCTCCGAAAAACAACATTTCACCAAGCAGCAACGTTAATACAAAAAGCTAAGCCTAGTTTCTCCTACCTTACAAACATATCAATAGAACTGGGTCAAATTATACAAAAAAAAGCTTTCCAGCTTTCCTTCTTTAACTAGTATAGGACATGGTGGCCTTGATAATTTGTATTATTGTCAGCACGGCAGGCTTTTCACTCCATCACCTGCGTTTCGGTCTGTTTTGTATTTTCGCGCAGTATTGGTTATTGTGAATTTTTCAGAAAGCAAGAGCTTATTAATGGCAGAATTCGGGTTCTTTGATAGATGTTTTCTTGAAGCTGTCTTTAAAAGGAAGATATGGACTTTTAACAGTATATGCATCAGCTTTCAATGAAGCAAAATAAATGGAAACACATTTCTTAAATGCTTGTTTGTGTTTTGTGTGTGTTTGTACATCAAAGCTTTAGTATAATTTGCAAATTGCACTTCCCATGAAAGTGGTAGTAACAGCAGCTTCTGAATCATAGCAGCAGTTAATTTTATTATTGCTCTTGTTATCATTGTTGTATGTATAAGTAGAAGTAGCAGTGTTATAGTAGTAGTAGGAGTAGCAGTAGCTGTAGTCATACATGTAGTTGTAGTAATAGTAGTAATAGTAGGAATAGTATTACTGTATTACCAGTTTTTACAGTAGTACATGTAGTAGGAGTATCAGTAAAAGTAGCAGTAGTAGGAGTAGCAGTAGTAGGAGTAGCAGCAGTAGTAGTAGCAGTAGTAGTAGTAGCAGCAGTAGTAGTAATAATATAGCAAAAACGTAAAAGTAGGTAGTAGTAGTAGTATAGCAAAATAGTAGTAGTACATGTAGTAGTAGTAGTAGTAGTAGTAGTAGTAGTAGTAGTAGTAGTAGGAGGAGGAGGAAGAGGAGGAGGAGGAGGAGGAGGAGTAGGAGTAGTAGTAAAAGTAGGAGTAGTACGAGTAGGAGGAGGGGGAGTGCTTGTTACCACTGTAGAAGTAGCAGTAGTAGAAAGAGTACTTAGTGGTAGTAGTAACAGCAGTATAGACACTTATACTTACAAACTCTCAAATTAATTTTGAAACTTAAAGCTGAAACACATCAACCTTGTTCAAATTGCTCAATATTTTCAATTTATTTGAGGTGGAAAAATGTAATTACAGTAGTTGCCGAAAACATATGATTTTTAATCCATTTTCTATATTTTTTTTATGAAGAAACTACTTGCAAAATAAAAGAGATTAAATAACCACAACTCAAACTGAATAATGTCAAACTTCACAGATTTGTCCTATTGTCAGTTGATCAGTAAATAGAAACGACATGTCTCCATGGAACTGGTGATCAATTCTGGAATAGTGGAGAGAATTACGTCAAAAATAATAACCTAATATATAGTCAATGATGGTGTCAGTTTCACGATCTACTAGTTAGATACCACTATCTGAATATCAGATAAATTATTTGATATGACACCCTAGATTTAAATTCTCGTATGAGAGGATACAGTAAAAATATGCTGGTAATATAATGCACTGGTATATGATGGTGTGTGTGTGTGTGTGTGTGTGTGTGTGTGTGTGTGTGTGTGTGTGTGTGTGTGTGTGTGTGTGTGTGTGTGTGTGTGTGTCGTCGTGTGTGTGTGTGTGTGTGTGTGTGTGTGTGTGTGTGTGTGTGTGTGTGTGTGTGTGTGTGTGTGTGTGTGTGTGTGTGTGTGTGTGTGTGTGTGTGTGTGTGTGTGTGTGTGTGTGTGTGTGTGTGTGTGAGTGTGCATGTGTATGTGTGTAATGGTGTTTGTGTGAATGTGTATGTATAATGTACGTGTGTGCATGTCTGTGTGTATGTGCATGTGTGAGTGTTTTAAGTACGGTAAAGTGTGTCAAGAGGCATTGATACACATATGAGGTACAAAAGGTAATTTTCTTCATCTATCCATCACTTAGAATAACTAGAGCAATTCCGCTGCGCGCAGCCAATGGGGTATGCCTCCGCATCCCCGTCCAATTCCAAACTTTAAATGCATGGGGCATCATGACCTTTGACCATTCATCTCTGAAATCTCATCTATGCCCCATAATACATACTTCACCCAAGTTACACCAATATCTGATAAGCCGTTCTCATGTAATCGTGGTAAAGACACTAAAGTATGGAGCATGGTGACCTTCGACCTTCGACCTTTTAACCCTGAAATCTGGTCAGTTCATTGGTGCCTTATAATACATACTTCACCCAAGTAACATCAAAACGGACTCGCCATTCTTAAGTTAATGTGGTAATGAGCCCAAATCTGACATCTATGAGGCCTTGTGACCTTTGACCTTTGACCTTCAACTCCAAACTCTAATCAGTTCATTAGTGCTGTATAATACATACGTCACCCAAGTTACATCAAAATCCAACATGCCTTTCTTAAGTTATCGTGGTAACGAGCCCAAATCAGACAAGTTTTAAGCCGTGACCTTTGACCTTTCAACCCCCAAATCTAATCACTTCATTGTTGCTTCATAATACATACTTAACCCAAGTTACATCAAAATCCGACTAGCCGTTCACAAGTTATCGCGGTAACCAGATGTTTAGGCCAGGAGACCTTTGGACCTTTGACCTTTCAGCTCCAAAATAATAATCAGGGTGCCTTATAATACATACCTCACCCAAGTTACATCAAAATCCATCAGGCCATTCACAAGTTATCGCGGTAATGAGCCCAAATTAGAAATGTTATAGGCCCGGTGACCTTTGACCTTTGACCTTTTGGCTCCAAAATCTAATCAGTTCATTGGTGCCTTATGATACATACTTCACCCAAGTTACATCAAAATCCGACCAGCCGTTTTCAAGTAATTGCGGTAATGAGCCCAAATTAGATATGTTATAGGCCCTTTGACCTTTGACCTTTCAGCTCCAAAATCTACTCAGTTCATTGGTGCCTTATAATACATACTTCACCCAAGTTACATCAAAATCCGACCAGCCGTTTTCAAGTAATCGCGGTAACGAGCCCAAATCAGACATATTTAGGCCCGGTGACCTTTGATCTTTGACCTTTCAGCTCCAAAATTTAATCAGTTCATTGGTGCCTAATAATACATACCTCACACAAGTTACAAGAAACTCTGATTAGCTGTTCTCAAGTTATAGCAGTAACGAGCCCAAATCAGACATATTTTGGGCCCGGTGACCTTTGACCTTTCAGCTCCAAAATCTAATCAGTTCATTGTTGCCCCAAGTACATACTTGGTCCTAGTTACATCAAAATCCGATCGGGGGTTCTTAAGTTATCGCGGTAACGAGAACTGGTAACAGACGGACGCACGCACGCACGCACGGATAACCCGAAAACATGATGCCTCCGGCAACTTCGCTGAGTAGGCATAAGAAATATAACTTTCAACATGAGTGATCTCAATTTATCAAAATGATATTTTAAATGTACAAGTACACACTGTAAAGAGTATTTCTGATTTACAAAATCATACCAGATATTGGTAGAGGGTCCCAGTGTTTATGGAAAAGCGTAGCTTGCTATCAGGAGTGGTCAGACACTATTCAAAGTTGCACAAGTGACACACTTTACAACTTCCTGCCTACAGTTTATCACCCCTCCCGGTACCATTGTAACATAACTTCACAGACTTTGCTTGTCAAAATGTGAGTATCAAGTATGTGACTTGTAGGGAAACTCCCTACCATAGGTTATTTTAGCCAATCGTGGGTACCGGGGATGACCTTCCATTGAGGGAATTATGGAGTTTTGATGTATCCAAAACTATTTTGACAATTTTCAAAAATATTCTGAAATCCTAAAAGGGTTATATATTGGTCTGCAGACAATACTTGGGTAAATCCATTATACTAGTTGGTCGCTCCTCCAGTGCAGAAACCGTGTAAGTACGCAAAACCGTAACGCAGCACTTCGCAATATTCCTAATGCATGGTATGCTAGTTGCTGTACACACACTGCCAATCCCTGGGCAAGTCAACTTAAATTAACCTGTTGCCTCCGAGATTTTGAAATCCCATAGAATTAACACAGGGCAGATCCGGTTCCTGTAGCCAACGGGTTAAGGTAAATCTCTTACATTTCCTCAGGTTATTTGGTAGGGGAAAAATTATTTTCATATGGGAAAACTTAGTTTTGTAGGTTAAAAGACGGGAGTTAGAGCATACGGGAAAAGTAGTGTCTGTAGGGGGAAATACAAATGCATCGTAGGGGGAAACTAAAATTTTGAGTGGCAGCCCAGACCTGCGGAGTACAGCAATGAAGAGGTTAACTTATGCATATATAATCTTGAGCATACCATAAACCAGAGACAATTTGATTTTACTATAACACATAGTTTCCATAGACCCCAACACAAATTAACTCGTACTTAGTCTCCAATGGGTTAATTTGAGAATACTGGTTATGGCATACATGTACCCGTGTAAGACTCAAGCATACAGAAACCGTTACTCAGATTGCACTCCCTTCATTAAAATGATGATGATGAAAAAATATTGGACGTAGCGGGAAGTGAAATTATGTATCATTATTGGACGGGTGCCATGGCAACATCAGGTTAATAACCATCATGATGATTTTCATTACTGAAAAAAAAATAACAAAAATTTATTCTGCAATAAGTATC